>JAMKCH010003315.1:0-82860 GCA_023653785.1 Ophioderma brevispina | reverse complement strand
TTTACAAAGTTCAGAATTGAGTTTCTTGACCCCCAAAAACCATTTATAGACATATTAAGAGTGGGGTACTCTACCCAAAAATTAGGTGATGAGTCGAAAAATACGTCATTTTGGCGGCCATTTTGAATTTTCGTAATTAGCGACGTCGGACATCATTCGTATGTAAAAATAAAGGTCATTTTTTGGATTCTATAGCAAATTTGGCCATAGAAACCACTAGTTTCAAAAAATATTTTGGTGATTTGCCCAACCCTAATGTAACTCATATAACCATACTGCTTTAGCACGTTGTGTAACCAGAATGAGAGAGAGAGAGAAATTTTTTTCTGTAAAGGATTCCAACATGTGACCCCCCCCCCCCCCCGGGGTGGGGGGGAGGTCACTTGTATTCAAAGGTGGCTATGAGTACAGAAAACAAAACAAAAAACGTAAAAAGGGTCCTTTTTTCCAAGGGATGTACGCGTAAATGTGTCATGATTAGGGTGTATTGTAAGTAAAAAATACAAAAATGGAAAAAAGTTTTTTCTTTTTTGTTTAAACCTGGAAATTGTGCTGTACGTTCTTTAGGGTATGTAAACACGCAGAGATCAAAATCATAAAAATACTCTAAATCGGAGGGTAAAGCAAATAATAAAGGGTATATGCCATTATCCATCAATCCCAATACGGTTTCTAGGAGGAGAGAATACACAGACCCCAGCGATTCGGAAGTGAGAGCATCGCAATCTGAAAAAAATCAAGTATCTGATGGAGAAGACTGATCGTGACAAAATAAAACAATATTAGGAGCTGTGGCTCTATGAGAACCATGTGTTGAGTCGTATTACCTGGGAAATCATAATCTACTGTTTAGGTTATCAACCCCAATTTTTTTTTTTGTTTTTTTGGGGTGAAAGGGGGACAGTTCGATATTCCGACACGTGTTCATGATCCGAAAGGTTTATCGAACGGTCATTCCTCCGAACACAATGTTCGATGGAAGGTCATAATTCCGAAAGGTTTTTGTTCCGAAGGGTCAGTAGTCCGAAGTTTCTTTACTACGAAAGGTCGTTTTCCGAAAATCAAAGGATACTAATCCGAAAGGTTTTATCTCCGATCGATCATTCTCCGCAGAGTCATTGCTCACGAAGGTTTTATTCCGAAGGTCTTTATTCCGAAAATGAAATAAGGGTCATTATCCGAAAGTTATTTGATCTCGAAGGTTTTTACTAACCTCCGAAATGTCCTTATGTTCCGAAAATCGTTTCTGTTTTCTCTTCTCTCTCTTTTTCTCCAATGTTTGGAATATTGACCTTTCGGAATAAAAAACTTTCGGAGTAAAAAACCTAATTTTTTATTTCATAGGATATATTTACTCCGAAAGTCATTACTTTTCTCCCGAAGGGTCGTTTCTCCGAATTTTCGGAATAAATCGACCTTTCGGAATAAAAACGTTTCGGAGTAAATACCTAATTTTTTATTTCATAGTTTTTTTATCATTTACCCTGTGACTCCAGGGGCTAAAGATTTGTGGTTTTGGATGTTACGCGCGAAAACGCTTCCCTATTTTGTCGACCAATATTTAATTTTAATATTAAAATCACGTGTTTTAGGTCTCACATAACACGGCGTGGAAATATCGGGCGCAAACCTCAACAGATAGGGTTTGGGGGTGAAGGCCATTTCTATCAATATCAAATCGTGATACACTTATATCGGGTTATCCCCCTTAACTTAAATTATGTCTAAAAATTCTGAAAAACCGTAAATGACATATCGAAGTAAAAATCCGTTTGAAATATATAATAAATTATTTTTTTTACTCCGAAAGGTTTTATTCCGAAAGGTCGAAATTCCGAAAATTCGGAGAAACGACCTTTCGGAGTACTGACCTTTCGGAGTAAATATCCTATGAAATAAAAAAATAGTTTTTACTCAGAAAGGTTTTATTCCGAAAGGTCGATATTCCGAAAAGTCGGAGGAAACGACCTTTGGAAGTAATGACCCTTCGGCTACAACCTTCGGAGCAATGAACTTTTTTAGATTCGGGAATAATGACCTTCGACAATTGACGTAGGAATTCCTCACAATTTACCATCGGAGAAATAGACTTTCGGAGAAAAAAAACAGTCGAGTAAATACTTTCGGATTAAAGACCTGTCGGAGTAAATACCTTTCGGAACAAAAAAACCGTTCGCGACAAATGCACTTCGGACATCGACTGCACCCGCTGAAAGCCTACAGACAACGCTATCTTGAAGAAAATGGCAGGCCTAGCAAGGTGTGCGAACTTCGATACTATAGAGAAGGTGAGAGAAGAAATGACTTCCAACCGAAAGACACTGCCAATACACCTTCAAGTGATGCCTCATCAAGTCTCACGTTTTCTGAAGTACATTTGAAGTAAAAAAAGAACTTAAATGGTGTGAAAAACATAGAAGAAGAAAAAGGCACTGGTTCCGCAATGAGCTCTGCTGAAGACAATGCAAGGGGTGAGGTTTTTCAAAGGCTGAAAAAGACTAGCCGAGAGGAACAAGAAGGAACACAGGAAAGCCCTTACATCTCTTGTCAAAGAAATACTGAAGACCGCCACTTGTCAAACTCTACAGCCTGGCACAGCAGGGTAGATGTTGTGAGGGATACTGCAATGCACTAGATATCCATGCGGAACTAACTTTTGTATATGGCGGACAAGAACTGCTCAAATATATCTCAACTCGTTGCCAGGACACCATTACCAACCCCTTCAAAATGTAACTGGCGCAAACACTGTTGAGATATACGCTCCACTATGCGCATACAATAACTGTAAACATGATCCATATCTTTAATGTTGCCAATATTTCACTCAGAGCTGGAAGATACTACTTGAGACTAATAATAATTACTTTTAAATGATGATTAAGGGGAAAATTTGAATGTTCATTACGCTATAATGAGCTCTTCGTATTATGTTACAGGCGATGGCCCCGATTTAAAGGATATGAAGTTTTCATCTTGATAGATTGTGCTTCACTCCAAAACCTCATCTGTAAAGTTTCGGCAGATATTTCCATTCGTTTTGAATACGAGAGCTAAACACGTGATTTTGTAAGCCCTTGATACTGGCGTAAAAATTGATCGACCAAAATGGGGCATATTTTCGCTCAGACAACTTCAAAACAAACATTCCTTTGGCTCTAAGATTCACAGGTAAATGAGAAAAATAGTAGCTTTCTTCTGATACCAAAATGTTGACCACTCCGGTTAAAATCTGGGGCTTCTGGGGCAGTGGCGTAGCTAGTTTTTTTTTTTAAATTAATTAATATCATATCCTTTGTTATTTCTAGAGGATAACCCTTAATTTGCAGTAATTATATTCATATCTTTTGTTATCCAAAACGTCAAAAAACTGTGATTACGTGGGTGGGGAGAAAAAAACGTTAGGGGGAAACGAAATTTGCCCTAAATCTAATTAGTGATAACAGTAGTCATTTTTCTCCATTAACTTACTACATCAGCTGATAATCATAATAAGAATAATAATATATAAATAAAACATATAATCACCAATATATAAACAACATGTTTTGAAAAGGACTTAAGGAAAAACTTGTAGCATGTTACTGATATAAGCAATTGCTGCATTTTCCACGATTTATAGCAGTGACGAAAAGCCTTATCCAGAAAGACTGATGTACACTGTAAAAAAGATGAATGTAAAAAAAGGGGATTGATCTCTAAAAAAAGAGTAAACTTTTATCGAAATGGAGTAAAGTTCACTCCATTTTGAGTTAAAAGACCAAATTGAATATTCCATTTGAAATACAAATTTTACTCTTTTTTTAGAGAGTATCCCTTTTTTACACCATTTTTTACCAGTTGTATTCGGGTTCAAAGATCTAGGCCATGGCAAGAACAGTTGGTAACAGCTCCAAATGGGGGTATTACCTACCATCTTTGAGGTCTGGAGACATTTACAACATTACTAGAGTAAAATACTCAAAGAAAGGCTATAGAACTATATTATTGTTAAAAATGGATTTTGTATTTGTTGCTTCATAAATTGTCAGAGATGTGACCACAATAGTCAAAGATTGCCTTAATATTCTGTATCAGTCTCAGGTATATTGACAAGAAAGTAGTGCGACATTTTTCTGATTCACAAGTACAATATCAAAGTGGAAAGCAATATATCAATTTTACTACCCCTCTATAACAAATGAAATAATTGTAAATCTCTCATTATGATCAGTGTGCAACTGCAAGATGTCTGTATCAGTTCCATGTATATTGACAAGGTTCGGGTTTATTTGTATCACAAAAAAATTTCCTTTCGCAGGCATCTAAATTGTATTAAAATAAAAACACGTGGGCATGCGAAACTTTTTAACAACTTCAAGTGCCCAAGCTAAAAAACTTCCGTTCGTGCCCAAGGGGGGGGGGGGGGGGTTTCCCTAGGGACCCAACCCAGATACACTTTCCCGTGGGAGTTCGATCATGACCTACCACAAATAAATGGGGGGGTCAACATAAGAACCCAATACCCACAATAAAAATGAAATCCGAACTTTGACCTATGACCTATGGCCATGGGAAATTGTCACTCTTCGAAAGAAGTGGGTCGCACATTTTCCTCCTCAGCAACTGCCAATATAAGGTTTGAACCAAAATAATTCATTATAATCTACTCTAGAATACCATTAAAAATAATCCATTGCAAATAAGCCACATTTATACCTCCTTTGTATTTTTCCCGAAACTTAACCTTCAATCAAAAAATCGCCTTATTTTTTCCCATAAGACTTACCCAGTTAAGAGCACGGCATGACAAATTCAAATTGATTGCTATCCACATATAAAAGGTTATTTGATTTAAGTATTATTAATTATTAATTAATACCTCCTAAGGTATAATCTAACTAAACAAATAAATCCCAAGATTCAATTACTTTAATTTTTTAATTAGTAAAAATATCTTTGATTTTTTCACTTCCGTTAGTGCCCAAGAGGGGGGGTTCCTGGGACCCAACCTAATTATTCTAATGAAGCCGTGGGCGGATTAAATTTTTTTTTGTCTCGGAAATCGTATCATAACTCAGACAAATTTGCAAAAAAACCTCCTTGAAAAATTGATGGCGTAACCGAGAAATCGCAAAAATCCAATTTTGGGTACTGATGGAACCCCCCCCCCTTGGGCACTTAGTGTTAATTTAAAAAGCCGACTCATTATTCCCGCTGCAGAGAAATTTTATGTTTTTTTTGTTATTTTTATTACTTAACACTAGTGAACTTAAAACGTGATAACTAAATCGTAATGGTTTTAGAGAATTAACAAAACACATCTTTATAAAGTGCTACCGACTCTGATTACCCCGTAGTAGCTTACCGCATCTAGAAGGCACGACTCCACATCTAAAATGGCGGGGGCAAAAGAATCATGTCTTGGTATTCTTTCTTTTGAATTCTTGCTGGTACGTTTTACACCTTTTACCTAAATAAGTGTTAGTTTGGAAATTATTTGTGTCTCAAGTTGCACAGTAGGTTCCTATAAGCGCTACCAACACATCTCAACGCAATAAAATTGGCTAATTCATTATATAAATAGACCGGAAGCCCAGAAGGTTTTGATCACACGAACGAGATACACCAATAACTGCATACGTGGAAACTTTAGAGTAAAAATCTACTTTTGCAAATATGATGTCTGCTGGTGACCCCCCTCCACTGCTGCGTATGGCCCTGGGAGAGGGGTAAAATTACTACAGGGGTGATCAAAAGTTTGAACTGCTCTGAAAATTAACCATATCCGGCAGGTATCATATATCCAGGCTCCATATACGACACGGAATAAAATCGTGAACTAATGTTGCGTAAAGAGTCAACTGAATCGGTTGCCCTCTTGTTTCACCATTGTTCCCGGAACTGTGAGCCCGGAGGACCATAACTCCTGCCGCCACACCCGGGGTGTGAAAGCAGATATAGTCCGGCGGGAGCCACAGTCCGGGTTTCATAGACTATAACGGAAAAAAGTGGCAAGTGAAAGATTGATTAGCCGGTATTAGCACATATACAGTAGCAATTGGTCCTGTCCTGAGCTGAATGACAAACATCTTTTCAGGTTTGGTAAATGCTGGCAGTACGGTCAGCATCCTTGTTCCGTTTCCAGAATTTGCCACAATCTGCCACCTTCCCCCTGGAACTCTTCTGTTTTTTAACTGTTTTTTACGAATGTAACATCCAAATTGTTTTGCAAACTCGTGGAAGTGATTTCAGTAAGGGTCGTCTTGGTTCTGCCATTATGTCCCTTTAATGATCCGTGTTATTATCGACTACTTAAATCCGGTTCACACCATAACTTTCTTCGAAGTCAAGGCTCAATTCATCAAATCAAATTGTGACTACAAATGCGTCCTCAGCTGTCTTGCAGGTATGTTACAAACATTTTGATTCCCGGTCATTTGACTTTGGATTTTGACAAAAACCCACCTTTATAGGTAGGCTCAGAACCCCATTTTCCTTCTTAGTTTGTTTTGTCAGACCAAGAAGGTAGAATCAGTTCTCATGTCTTCGCCGGTTGAGTAACCCCCAACGGGAAGTTCCTGCCTCCCGTCAGAAGTGACATACGAGCCAAAATTGTCCAAGGGCAAGATTGGAAGTGGTAATCATGTCAAACTTAACTCCCACTAATAGCGTTTACATTGTTTTTATCTCCGTTAGTGCAAACAACACTAATATGATTGTTTCATTGTTTTAGTTTCTGGCAGCAATCAAAAAATGGTTTCTGTTCCAAAGAGATACATCACACTGCCCCAGTCACTCTCCTGCAGAAGGAAAAACACAAACCTTCATTGCTCACTATGCAGTCGTTTCAGGAGACATCAGTCAATGCTACCATGCTGCTTAACAACAACCCATCGTGGGGAACCCTTGTCAGGAGTAGTCGACTACTACATAGTTGATTCCCCAACCAAGGTAACCAATGAGGTTAACTCTTATTTAACAGTGAGGAAATTCCACTTTTTTGTGGAGTAACCAGTAATCTCCACTCCAGGAAAAGGCTACACGCGGACCCTTCTAAAGATTGAAATTCTACTCTTTTAAAATATTTAAACCGGAGTGAAAATATTCCCGAGAAAAGTGAGGAGTACTTTAACTCTACTAAGTGGTAACTGTTTGGATATTCCTCATATCAGTTGGCAACACGGTTGTGAAATAAATTCATTGATAATCCATATCGTCGCTGGGCAGGAAGAAAACCTCCTATTTTGCATATGACCTTTCAAATCAAACGATCCTATGTGAAAACAGACTGCCCATTTTTAAAAATGTCATATGTGCAAAATTGCATTTCACATTAGAACTGTTTTGCAACAAAAAAAAATGTAATGCTTAGTTAACTAATTCTGATTTGATTTTGGTAATAAGCGAACTTATTCTAAAATATATCAATTGCATTTTAATAAATTGAAATATTTAAATTCTGAGGTGAACATATAGGATATTGTATGTTGCCAGTAAATAGAACAAGGAGCTTTTGAAAGTGGGGTCCATTTTTACATAGGCGCTTTTGATTTCAAAAAAGACAAGTACACACAGAGGTTTTGTTTTCTTGCCCAGCCAAGAGATAATGTGCATATGCTAGTCATTGAAAAAAAGTTGAAAAGTCAATATCGTCATGCTATTGACTTTTTTTGTATCGTGTAGTCTGTTTCCGACTTGATCACCTGGATTGACTTTGCTGAAAACCTTATTGACCAAAACGCTCTTCCTATCTATTATTTTATCACAACGTTAACTTCCATCATTATGATTTTGACTGTAAGAACGAAGTCCGAGGATTGTTAGCTTTGCTGTTCTCAAAAATAACACATTCATTTCAATCAGTTTCCGGGCCATAGGGGGAAACCCAGGTACGTGACCAGGCAAGTTAGTACGGGGCCAAATTGAAGTTCAGGGAAAGAGTCGTAGAGAGCAGATTGCTTCAAGAATTGTGCACTTCATGATAAATCTATGAAAATTTGGCATAGATTTAGTGCACGTCCAAAGACAAAGGTTTTTGGCTATATGAGGTCACATCGCGGCTTTGTCAGGGTTTCACGGTGAGAGAATTAATGAAAATTATATAGCCCATTTATCATAATTTTACATAAAAGACAATTCGTGACAACAATGGAAAGATCTTTAGAGTTGGAAAAGAAATTGGAAAGAGTCCACGTGTACCCCTCCTCCAAATTCCACAGGAAACATTTTTTTTTTTTATTTATGGCCTAACGCTAACAAGTTTACCCTAACCCTAAGGCAAAAAAATAAAAAATAATTGTTATATGTAGACTTCAAAAGGGATGGTACATATGGAACTTTTTCCCTTCCAAGAAATGATTAACTAACATTATATAAACGTCCCCCCCCCCCCCCACAAATTAGGATAATTTAGGAACGTAAATTCGATAATTGTTTTAAATTTCGCTCTATTTTACAGAGTCGAAACAGCTCATTATGTAACAACACTGACTCTAGTGGGAAAAGATATCCCAACTGCTATATCAAGAAATGGGGCGGAAAGTAGCAATGTCTTACCTGGTTAGCAGCAACAGCTGGAGAAGTAGATTCCGTCTCGTTTGCCATCGATAGTGAGCTCAAGCCTTTAATGTCTGAATCTAGAAACGAGGGTAAGTAGATACCACACTGCAAATATTACTGGTATCTAGTTGTATTTACTCAATTGAAAAAAGTTGTGGCTTTGAGTATATAATTTCTCATGCCAATTTAGAATTGATTGCGGATTCTATGTACGATCAGGCATTGTTTTCTTCCAAATTCTGGACTTGACTCCAGGGCTGCGCATTATCGACAAACTTTTTATGCAATTGCAAGTCCAATGTATTTGCTGGTCGGAAAAGACAAGCCGGTGGTAAATAAGGAATAGCATCTGTATGGAACTGATTGGACTCACTCTGTCACTGAATGGCACTCACGCGTTATGAAAGATGTGCCTATGTGGTCATTTAGAGTATGAATTTCAAAATAAGACTCTGGAATGAACCAATGAGAAATATGCTGTTAGCTAGGCGGTCAATATGGGATTTTTTGTTTCGCAACACTGTAGTATCATTCGCTGAAGTAACAATAGTTGTTGACACCCATGTCAAAATCTGAACAGATCAGAGGTGACTTAAATTCTCTCTGACGTATTACTGGTTCAGCAACCCTTTCAATACTACGGGAATTGGAAAGTTTTTCGGAAACAATAAAACTTTTTCAGCAAAACTGGCGACAGTGCCGCAGTGTACCTGTGCTATATGAATTAAAACGAGAGTGGGGAGGGATGTTGACAAACTCGCGATCCAGCGTCTGAACGACAGAACAAGACGATTCTGGAATGTGGGATTACAGACTTCCCTTTGACCAGGTATGGTTATGGTAGTATTTGATTTGTGGCAGAATAAACAAAAAATAGATCCAAAAGATGGCCCTACAATCACCCACGTGACCTTGGCACAAATGGAATACACCACTTATGGAATCTGACCACGTTTGTTGACCATAGCATTTGGTATTTAAGACATCCACCCCAATCGGATTTACCACATGAACACACATTATACCAACATCGTACACACACACAAGTACCACACACACACCATACATACACGCACCCGCGGTAGTCCCGCTGTTTGGGTGGCGTTTTCATTTATAGGAGTCCATTGATACAAATGAGGTATTGCAATTTATTCCGTCGAGGGCTATACCCTAGGAGATAAGTGGGTTGAATCAAAATTTTTGGTTTTGCAGAAGGTTTGAGTGGGTTATTTTATGGTAAAATGGGCGCGTAGATTCCAAAAAAAAAGCAGTTATTGACCACTACTCAAGACATTTGTGATATTGGCCATTTTTTGACTAAAATCATTATAAAATACATATGTTTACTTTTGGTGTTTTGACTAGCGTAATTATGTAAAAAAGGTCATGATCATAATTAAAATCAGTCTATGGCTTGTTTGTGAGATTGTGTAGGTGATTCCATGCCTTTTTGGCCAAAAATAGCTTATTATGGTCAAAAATAGATTTAACTTAATTTATAAATTATAAAAAAAAAAACGCTCAAAATTATTTTAAAAAATAATCTTAATTGACTGTAATGAACACAATTTTGCATGTTGGGTCATTTGGTACCATTGAAAACATTGTGTAAAATATGAAACAGTTTTGAAACAAGTGTCTTATAACGTAAAAAGGTTTTCCTGGTTGAAGTTTAGCAAAAACCGGTGTTTTCCAATTTCGTTCCATGTTAAAGGGGCAAGTGAAACCAGGGTCGCCACTAAACCTCGACACTCTGTTTGATCTTCCTGGGCTTCTTGGTGGGCAATTTGCATTAAAAGTACTTGGTGGACAACCTGGTTGGGTGTAACATTTTGGCACTGCTTGGAGGTTCTGTTTGGTTGCTGGGAGATAAACGTCCTCACCTTTAGCATTTGTTTTTGGAAGCTGAGAAAGGATCGCTGCTTCAACATGGGTTAGTAAACTCTTGAGTAGGTGGGGTCTTTATCACCTTTTTCCTGAGAAAGGCCTGGTTATGGTCCGCCCTACAGTCTCTGGGTATAATTCTCGCACAGTCTTGTTCACTAACTATCTGGGCATAAATTGTCATATAAATGGTTTGGGAGCATCCTCTTCAATGTTCATTCAGGTTATCAGTGAATCCTTGCCAGTCTGCTATTCTATAGTCAATGCGATAAGCCTTGCTCTGTATGGGAAAGCTCAACCCATGTCAAGAAGCTTGATTCGAGGTTAAATGGCTCCTGCCGCCTTGCCACAGGATATCTTCGTTCAACACCAATGGAACTTATACACCCTAGCAGGAAGTGCTCCACCAGACATCGGTCGCAGTACTAACGACTTGCAAGAGTGTAACTTGCCCAGTATCTAATGGGAAGCACCCATGTCCTGGACAGAGACCTGCTGCCCACCGCCTTAAATCCAAGAGAGAGGTCTTAAGATTCTTAAAGCAAGTCCAACCTCTTGAAACAGTCTCTATGAGTTTAAGAGAACGGAAGGTCGCCTTGTGGGAAAAAAGAGTTGCTATCAACCAAGTAACATCTATTGGTAATGAAAACCGGTAAGCATTTTCCTTCCACCTGAAGCTGCTACTCCTCATGGCGATGGCGATCTCTCAACAGATTGAGACCAGAATCGGCCAATTCAAGGTTTCCTTGCAGAAGTGGGGCTACCTGGAAGCGATCAGGACACTACCTGTGGGGTTGTGGAACAGCATCAAAGACAATGGAACCTATTTTGGTCTGCCCACTGTGGAGGAGCACAATGCACAGACAAGGACCTTGTGGAAATTCATTGAAGCGCCAGACGTTGTACCCCATCTCTGGCTGGATTCATATTTGAGAAACAACCTGGTGTTTGGACACGATAAGAAGAAGAAGAATATGGGTGATGAACAACTGAAACGTGATATTGTCATAGTCATAATTTTCACCCACAAACAATATTTTTGGCCAATACAAGCATACTTAGACAAATGTGTCAATGGGGGTAAACAAAATGACCAACATATCAATTGTGTTTTTCCATTACAGTCCAATTTAAGATTATTTTTTTTTTAAATCAGTACCGCTTTTTTACATTAGATTCGTTTTGCCAGAGCATCCGAACGTAAAATATGATTTTTTGATTAAAATAAGCTATTTTTGGCCAAAAGGATAATAAAATCTAAAAATCTCACAACAGCCAATAATACTGCTTTTATTATATCAGTGACCTTTTTTACATAAATTACGCTAGCCAAAACCCAAAAGTAAAAAGATGGAATTTTATATATTTTTAGTCAAAATGGCCAATATCACAAAAATGTCTTGAGTATAGGTCAATAAAGAGCTTTTTTTTGGAATCTACGGCCCAAATTTTTACATAAATATATTTTTTTTTTTTTTTTTAACTACCAAAAATTTTGATTCCACACCCACTTATCTCCTATGGTATACTGAAAACGTCAATTCAGCGAATCAAAAACATGTAACCTTATTGTATCCACGGGACTTCTATAGAACGTCTCAAACCGCTTTTTTCGTCAACCCTCATGACATGAGGTACCCGACCAAAATCTATAAATTTGTATAGTCGCCTCCTTTAACATGTCAGATTTTGATTTTTGTTTGTATTTAAAAGGGGTCATATGGAAGACCATCTCGTTGGTTTGAACATCACGCACAAAGGGTATCGTCAAAATATATCATACATGGTTACCTTCATTGAAATAGTTAACGTGAGAAACCGAGAACCATTGGCGTACAGAAAAAGACGCTCTCCTCAACGTCACGTTCTGCAAGAATTCACAGACCACCATAACTACAAGATTACTAGCAGTGTTTTCGGTACAGATGGTAAAAGTTTTTGGTTTTTTCTGACCCCCATACCTTTGCAGTGGTCTTCCATTGAGGTGATGGAAAATGTTTATAGGTTTTGAGTGAAGCAGCTACCCCCTAACAACGTGTAGCCGGTCACCACTACAGCTGGGAGAACTATCAAGCTTTTAAAGTTCCCCCCTTTTTTCCCCCCGTGTTTGTTTGCTGGGCTGAGTTTTGACCTAGCACTCAAAAATACATTGGCATTCCAGTACTTTTCCCAAATCGAAAAGTCACCAATTAAATTTTAAAAATTGCAGGTGCGATTATAGAATGATGTGACATTTGTTTATTGTGTTGTGGCGCCTCCCTGTTGGTGTAGTTGAGAATGTCTGAAACTGACGGGCAAAACCCCTATACTTTTGCAAGAGGATTTTTTTTTTTTTGAATTAATAATACCAATATTCTTATTAAGCATGCTTGCTAATGCTACCAGCTGCATATTGGTACCGATTTTTAGATCAGGAAACCTTCTGTAAGTATTTATGAGCAGATTCTTTTTTTTGCCAGAAACCACAGAGGGCGTCCGGAATGTTAATATGTGACCCATAGAGGCACCTCATCTATATCGATGTCGTAACTTTTTGCATTAAAAAAAAAATGATTAGTTTGGTATATAGAATCATATTAGTTATGATTCTTCGATTTAGTTGCTACTGCAAATTACAACAAATATTCTCATTAAATGAGATTCCCCAAATTCAAAGACATTCGAAGGAGTTCGTGTAATTTTTTTTAAGCGAAAATGGCCTAAAATTATAAGCAAATACGAACATGAGATGACCGTATCAGAGTTGGGGGAAAAGCCTTTAAAATTGTAAACATTATGGGATAAAACTTGTAATAAACCTTAAGTCTATTTTATAACGTTCTTCCGTTCGTGTTTGTGTTTTCATAGCACTACGGTTTACACCCGATTTCAGATGAGTTACTGTCATCTAAGCTTTATAACCTTAGTTTCTGGTTCTCTAAAGTAACCATTACATAAGCCTACCACTGTTGTCAACACATTTCTTAAAGGTCCCAGGACATAAGATGATAAACCTACACCAAATCTTTACTGGAACCTCGCTTCCAATAAACAGGGCCAGAAAAAAGAAACACTTACCAGGTACATTATACGAGTAACCATGGAATTTCTATTATCTATGAAATATAATCATACCTACAAATGGTCATACACCAACACAAATATTGAATGCTTCTGGTCCATCCTGTATTGACGGACACAAACCTACATCACTTATCATTTGTCATTTCCTGGGGACCTTAACAGTGGCGATCCAGAGTGGGCAAGTCGGTACTTGAGAAAAAGATTTCTCACGGCGGAAAATAGACTTGGTTATATGGAAAAAGAAACAGAATTCCCCAGGATGCTAAAGAGAAACAAATGAGTCAAGTGTGTTGTGCAATACTGGGGACCATGCAGCACTTGTTTAAAATCGACAGATCATTCTATATAGATTAGTTAAGTACTATAAAAACCATGGGGGTTTTTTCCCAGCTGGTAGCAAAACAAAACGATTGCAAAAAATAGGTTAGTTTCCCATGAGGTCATTAATGTAAGAGTTGCAATGCAAGATGATGTTCATTTAGTGTGATTTTAGATTTGGGAGTGCTAGGTTATGTTTATGCATGAAAATGTTTGGGAAAACCTGGTTAAGTATTAGGGAATACTAGTTGTGAATTAGTGTGCGTAATAAGGAGAACTTCGCCAGGGGTTAATTTGTCCAATGTTTTAGTTTTGGATCTCTAGTATGGAGATTTAGGGCAGACAATAGGTTTCAGGATCAATTGATATTACACAGGAGCTGCATGTGCAGTTATTTCTCCGCTGCCATCTTCGGGCCAAAAGGAGTATAGTATTGGAATAAAAAAGAAGCCAGTTGATTTTCCCTAGAGTGGACATTTAGAACAGACGGACATAAGTGTGTGAGATTGGATTGTTACTGCAAAAATTTAACGTCGTCGTGGGAAAAACCGTCGTCTTGAACTGCGGGACAAAATTTATCGTCAGGACTAGAAGAGTGCCCATGGGTAATATTACCGCTGATTATTGAATGCTGTTCATTTTGGAGTCGTAACTCGTAAGGGACAAAATTGATTAAAACATTAAAACAGCGTTATATATAAAATTCAATTCACTGTGCACCAGGCTCATTTTTTTGTTGCAAGGGTATTTCTGACCTTGGGTCCACGAGACGTCCGTAAAGTCAAGGCACAAGGTGGAAAAGGTTTTTTAATAAAACATTTCTGACTGAAAACCATATCTTTTTTCTACAGAGAAACCCTGAAGGAACTTGTATTAACATTGATTAATGGCCTTGCTGATGTAGATTATGATCATCCAGTAGGGAATAAATAGAAGGAAGAAGTTATGAATCAATTACTGGACTAACCTTGCAGAGGTTAAGAACTGCAATATTTCGTCCGAACACTTCGTACTTTCATCAGGCAACTGCGATGTTTCAGTTTGGTCACGTGTCAGACGGCGGGGAATACCAGTTAAAGATTTCCTGCATTGAAAATAGAGCTGAACCGTCAGCCCCCCCCTTCTTGTTTAGGGACAATTTAGATCTTGTAAAGCGGACGAGCTCAGTTTAAGGTCAGTACCAGCATTAAAATCGTAAATCGGCCAAACCTCCACCATCAAATCTCTTCATTCACCAAGGAGGAAAAAATGCCCAAAACAACTTGCAGAATACCAGGATTTAGTTATTTTGCCGGCAGACAAGGGCAAATGTGTGTGTGTACTGAACAAATCCGACTATGTTAAGAAGTGCTCTGACTTGCTTATTTATAAAACACTTACAAACAACTTGGCTACAACCCCACCAGTGGCTATAAAAAGAGGTGAACATTTTTTTACAATTTGGACCGATGATATCATTGAAGTAAGTGAAAAACAGAAGTTACTTCCACCAACTGAACAATGCATTCCCGCCTGCCTATGGACCTCCAAAGATTCATAAACCTGAAACCTATCCCATTACGCCCAATAGTGAGCTTGTATTGACTCTGCTACTTACAATCTTTGGCAGTACATAAACAGATTCTTGCCAACCTCTATGGGCAATCTCCCCATCATATTGCCAACACCCAAGACTTTGTTGAAAAATAAAGGATGTGGTATTAGAAGAGGATGAAATTATAACATCTTACGATGTGACAGCTCTATTCACTTGCATTCCACCCAAGGTTGCTATGTAAATGTCATCAAAGAGTGCCTAAAACAAGACGTGAATTTGAAAGACCGTACAAAGTGGAGCATCGACAATATAATTGAAGCTGTTGAACTCCCACTTGACACCACCTATTTTTTTAAATTATCCAAATTTATAGACATTATTCGGTTTTTTCGATGGGGGCCCCCACTCACCATCATTGCTAATTTTGGTCATGTAATGGTTTTGAACCACATCTCTAACAGCTATAAGGGTGTTGCTGGGGCCCCTCCCCCCCGCCCCCCCCCCCCCCCTCCCAGACCTGTGGCTTAGATTTTTTGATGACAATTTGTCATCATAAACAAAGATGAACAAGACTCTTTCTTCTTTGAACACATTACAACTTAACCCAAAACATCAAGTTTACTCAGGAAGGGCAGTACAAATAAACCAACTTCTTCCTGGCTTGCCTTGTTAAAGTCGAAGAAAACCGCAAGCTTCATACAGTGGTGTACCGGAAATCGACCCCTCCAGCCATTATTTACAATTTGGGTCCCACCATTCCCTCGTTTCACAAATTAGGCGTGATCCGCACCTACATTATCGGCGATAGTATCATCAGCACTAAGGAAGATATCCTTCCTGAAAATCTTACATCAAAGAAGCGTGTTATCTAAATGCGGTACGCCTATTGGGCATTCCAAAAACCAAGAAAACCAATAAAACTTCTTCTGGTTGGATCCAACCACATCACCATCAAATCCAGAACGCAAATTACCATCCCATACTGCGCTGGTGTGTCTGAGAAGGTAAATCTATAAACTTACGGCATCCCCACCGCCTTCAAACTGTAAACAAACTTCCTATCTCGCAACGTCAAGGACAAACAGAGCCAAAGAAAGCCAAAAAACAAACGTTGTCTACGGATTAAATGTTCTCACCGCCATCCAGACTGTGATGAAAGCCTATTGTAGGTGAAACAAAGCAATCCCAAAAGAGTCGGGTTAATCAACATCGTAGAAACCCGTGCCAAGCGAACTTAAAAATTCCGCAGTTTACATACACACTCAGAAACAGAACCCAAAGTGGATTTGGAGGATACGGTCTTTTGGATCGCGAAGACAATTGGCTCCAGCGAGGTATCCGGGAAGCGATTTGGGAGCGAGTGGAAAACCCGTCCCTAAACATACAGGGGGCTTACGTTTCAGCTCTCCATGCTGGGACAATCTTTAATAATTGGTATTCCCCGCCGTCCGGACACGTGACCAACTGAAACATGCAGTTGCCTGTGAGTCCGAAGTGTTTCGGACGAATATTGCGTTCTTGACCTCTGCAAGGTTAGTCCAGTAAATTTATTCTAATTTCTTCTATATGGATTAAGGATTTTAAAACTTCTACAAAACTCCTTATACAAGAAAATCTTGGACTACAGAATCCTTAAATCAAAGAACCCTCCCATTCCTTCAAGGTTCTTTGTGAACGGATAGAAATCTGCTTATAACAGACAATTATTTTAGAGCCAAAAGCGTTTTTTTTAACTTTTTTTTCAGTCTCAAGAAGAAATTAGTCTATTACGAAGGTTGCTACATACGACCAAAAGGGGTTTCAGACGATGGCGGTCAGCTCATTCAATATAGCAACTACCCGAAAATATTACAGCCATAAGGAGTGGGCGACGCACAAACCAATTTGGGTCTTTGATGTGGGTAGGCAATGGGCCGGTGTTCCAAGATCCACTACGACCTCGTCCTCGTTCCGTTCTTCATACAACAACAACATCAGAAAAAACCCTTAACAATGGATTTGGTTCTTCAGCCGTCACGATTTTGGCATAACGAAATATTCCTTTGCAACATCATATAGCATCAAAGTGAGAATTTTCGTCAGATTTCGGTCGCATGTGTTTAAACCTCACGTCTACAAATTAGGATTTCTTGCGCCGCCTCCCCGAAAGTGTTTCATTTGCAGGAGACCGTTTTCCAGTGCTATCGACAAAACAGGTTGTGTTCAAACTGAAGATAAACTATGTTCGATACTCAAAAATAATTGGATGTCAATAGAAGGGCATTATAACTGAGCTTAAACCTTGTCAAGGTTGGCAGTATCTGGCAGGTGAGATATTAAAATGTGCTATATTTACTGCAACCGCTAGTCAATGCTTGTAATTTTACAGATCTCTTAGATTTCATATTTGTTGCAAATGGACTTTTTCAAATACATTTCAGTGCACAAATGGAATAAAAAACGATTATTATAAATACCAGTCAGGCTGTTGTAAAAAATTGGTAATATTGACAACTTACAAACAGTGGTTGTAAACTCATGTTTGATTGATGATTTGACGCTTTTGGCAATCTGTTACTGAAATGTATAATTGTGCTTCATCCAATAAAATCACAAGCTTAGGACATCCAACCCAAGTATGTTTTTTATACGCGGAAAACGGTTTATATAAACAGACGATTGTTTGGGTAAGTGCTATAGTGAAAAGACTCGCCGTCATCGTCTGGGTGTAAAAAGACATGACTGTAACGCCACCAGATTGAATTGCATCGAAGAGGCAAGCAAGAAATAACAATCTCCTCAAAGCTTGAAACAACTGTGATACACAAAAAAACACACAGGCCCGCTGAGAAATAGGATAAATGACCGCCATTTTAAAATTCAAAATGGCGGCTAAACAAACTACAACTCTATCACAAGCACTGGGTATTACCGGACAATTCTAACTGTTACAGCCGGTCTTAAAAAATGGTACAATCAAAAACCTGCATTTCTTTCATATTATATCTCAATATAGTAAGTTGTTTTGGTACATCACATTAAAGAAAAAAAAGACCATAGGCTTTCCAGTGTTTTTGTTCATCTTCAATTGCTTGTTCAATCGAGAGATAACTCCAGTTTAACTGCGGAACACAAAATCGAGCTTGTGTCCACTTTCTGGTTAAGTGAAAACGGTGAAATAATTAGTTATTCCATTTGAACAAGATTATGATTTTTTAAAAAAAGGGATTAACCTTCATAAAGAAACTTAAAAGATACGAAAACTGTTACGTAATGGTAGAAATTATCTTAGGTAAGTTCTGGTTTTAAGATAAAGGTATATAACGTTCGACTTACTGGTTGTTTGTTAGAATAGAACCGTGACCGTACAGCAACCGGGGTTCGTCCAGAAACCTTCTTCGTAAGTATATACGAACATATGCTGAGCGCTGTTACGATTTCTAAACAAGTTGTGACTTAGAGACATTTTCTGAAAAATCGCCCGAATAGAAAAAAGTTGACCGACCTTAAAACATGGGATTTTCCTTTCAAAGTTCAGTTGTATGAATAGTTCTTAGGTCGGTACTTTAAATTTTGCCATTATTTTCACGCCACCTCTCACTCTTGGTTGCCATGGCAACACCCAAATACAGAATTTTCACATTTATTGCACATTTTACATGTTTTCCGACCTTAAAAAGAAAAATTTTGATGTAATGCCGCGTAATTACTAAGAAACTTAAAATAATTACTAATAATACAATGAGACTGATTTTTGCTTTCCCAACAAGGCCAGACATTGCATGGAGTTTCCTTTGGAAGATACCCTTTTTTAAAAGGGGTGTTTTTAGCAAAATTATTTGTTGTAAAAAAATCATGTATTAACGATTTGACAATAAACCCAAGGTAACGTTTCCCCATACAGTATTTTTTTTAGGGTAGAGAGAAGGTGGTGGTACTTTTATAGAAATTAAAATAAGTTTGTTGCGTTGTAGTATATTGACGTAGTGTTGCCAGAAAGTTTGTACTTTATCATTTTAATGAAATCTAAGTCAGTGACAAAATTATGCATTTTTTCTAAATTTAGGTTCACATAGTTAACATGTGAACCTTATTTTTGTTCTTTTGACTTGTAGCAGCATGACAGGGTCAACAGTGGTACCCCAATGTTTTAACCACCCCCCAACCACCCCCCCACTCCATCACAGACTATCCTCCCGCCCCCCCCCCCATAATAACTCTAAACTACTGAAAATAAATGTGCAACCAAAGCATAGGTGAATTTAGACCCCAGCACTATTCATCAAATTGATGACCTCGACCACGGCAACCCTCACACCGTCCCATAACCAACCCATCAGGATTCTCCCACCAACCCACTCAAAGCCCTCACCATCCTTACACTTTTTCACCCCCCCCCCCCCCCCCCACCACCGCCACCACACCAAAAATCCCCACAAAATACCTACTGTACATTATAGGAAAGTTTTCATGCACAATGACTGTATGTCCTTATGTTGTGGAGAACATTCTCTGGAGACACAGCCTCTTTTAACTCTATACAAATAAATGTGATAGGCCACCAAGTTTTCACCTGCCCACCCACTCAAACCCACCATCCTTAACCCCTACCCCACTCCCTCAAAAAGTTCCCCAAAATACCAACCTAGGGAAAATTTGACAAGTTCTCAATATAAATGTTGATTGTGAGCTTAGGTTAATGACAGCTCAGGAGAAAATCACCTCTTTTAAACTCTATATAAATGATGTGGTAGACCACCAAGTTCTCACGAACCCACCCACTCAAACCTCCCCTCTTATCCCCACCACCGTCCACCCTAAACATTTTCTTCCAAAATTTAAACCAGACGTGGGTTTAAAGGAGAACCTGTAATAAGTCCAACTGTACAATATAACGCTATTTTTCTTTATGGTTACTCTGTTCAGATGGGAGGGCACTCTGACATTTCAACTGTAGAAATATATATGACTCTTTGTACATGAACTAAAAGGCAGGCTTGCTAAATGCTTGTATTTACAAGTCTGTTCAAACCCAACTCAGGGGCGCAGTTTTGTTCGTGCAATTTCTGTGACCATCTAAACTACCACCCTTAGAATGGCTTGCTCATTTAAATATATTCCGATATTCCATGTAGTCCAACAATCCAGAGAAAGCAATATATGTGAGCTGGCAAACTTCTAATAAGCTGAACAAATTGAGTTTACTCCCAAAATTGAAAGATAATATAAATACATTGGAGCTAAATACTCAAAGCTGCAAATGTCCGTTTGTGGCAAAACTAGAACATTTCGTGAAAGATTGCTCATGTCAAGGTACATTGTTAGCTACCGTCCTCTAAATTTGCAGGTTACCCAAGCTTCTGAATAATTTTAAAACATCTTAATAATTTCACCTTCAGAATTTAAAGAATAAAAGGGGAAAAAATAGTTTATGATGTGAAAATCTCATGAGAATCGTGTTTTTTTTTCAAACTAGTGTTCGCCCATGGGGATTCTGGCACACCTTTACAACTATATGTGGTAAAAACCTTGTTGAGTAAGATAGATATTTTATCATGATTTTTTCCTTGCCTCTTTGCCTCTGTAGACATCTTACATTACAAAAATATGGTAAATGTGCTATTTTTAAGTACTGCACGCTATGTGAATTCCTGCAAAAGTCATTTTCCTTGCAACACTGCTCTTTAATGCTGCATCTCCCCAAAAAAAGTTTCTTTTTTAATTGTGAACATAGACCAACATCATAGTATCCCCAACTAAAGCCATACTATCCAACAAGCGTTACCTTGGAATTTATGATTATTAAAAAAGGTAATTTTCACAGGTAATCCAAAATTCTGGCAAACACCCCTACTTTGGATATGGTATCTTCCAAACGCAGCCGTCGTAAACATCGGTTTGAATAATTTTGAAAAGTTTAAGATGTTATCCGATAGACTACACTGTTATGAGTTAATAGCTGTTTCCATTCGATGTTGGCATTCATTCAGGCCTTTTCAGTCCTTTCAAAAATGGTGAAATTTAAATTATAGAAAAATAAGTGTTTTTGTCGTAAACCATGCAACCAGGTCGAGGAGTTAAATGAATTGTCATTTTGGTTACTTTGATCAATACCCTTCCATGTTGAAATATGAAGGAATTTTTTTTTGAGGTCCCACCCTTGGTCGATTTTTAACAGAAAATGTCCTCTTATTTGCGTCGCGAACAATTGACGTTAGACAGTCGTAGAACATCTTTTCGCATGAACTTAGGATTAATTATTTACGTGTCTTCTATTTTTGTGCAATCGGTGGGTGCAAATTATGTCCGAGTTGGTTTTGAATGCCGTTCTAGTAATCGATTAACGGATTTTAGAAGAATAAGTGTGTTTTATGGTGACTATATTCCTATTGAATCTGGAAAGTACTTGGACTATCTCGCATATTTTAGAATTCCTCCCAGTATATGAGAACTAGCGTTAAATTCATTGAGTATATAACGTGGCTTATCTTGTGACTATTGCCGTCATGTACGTTTCGATAAGTTGGCCTTTAGATAACCTACACTTGGCACAACAAGAAAATGCTTCAAAACCAAAGAGGACGGCTATTTTTTTCATTCATTGTAAGACAACAATATTTTGTTTAAAGAAATGAAGTCATGTAGGCCTATATCCAATTAACGAAAGCAAAAGGGCGATAATGAAAATTACTGGCAACTAATGCCTGCAGCCACCAGGAAAAGGGGCTTGTCAGCAAGTGAAGAATGACAAGACAAACAATTAGCTAGCGAAGACTTACTGCCAATATGAGCCAATATGTGACGAAAAAGTTGTGCACTCTATCAATGAAAGCCGACTCGAGTTCGAAGATGTTTTTGTGTGTGTATTTTATTAAATATAGTCTGCTAAAGTGAAAATAGTCCCACCAAAAATACTCTCCAAATATTGAGACTGTTTGTTTTGATGTAGTAAACATTTATGTGTAAGAGGTATAAATAATATAAGCAAGTGTATACAAAACATTCCGATTTGTCTTATTGAAGGACTTCGATTTGAGTTTAGCTATTTCAAACAGCATAGGGAACAGGCCGTGGACAAGCATTATGTACATGAAAAACACGATTTGTTATAAATTGAGGGCACCATCCTCGGAAATCTCTGAGCCAGCCCTTTAAGTGAAGTAGATCGGAGGTGATTTCGTATCTGTATGGGCGGCCTCTTTATTTCATTCTTTTTCTTTTCTTTCCTTTCTTTTTCCCTTTTCCCTTTTTCCATTCCTTTCTTTTCCACTTTCTGTCCTTATTTTTTGATAGATGAGCAAATCTGTGTGAAAGGGATGCAGGACATGTTGAGAGGCATTTATTGCAGTGACATTCTAACAGGTGTTTACAAAAACATGGTATATGATTATTAACTTTAACATACGTTTTGTTAAATTAATTTATACATACACCGATTTTGAGCCATTGCGCAATTACAATGCTTATTCAGCCAACCTGACTGTATGTTAGATGACATCATTCAACAGAGAGATCGTGGTGTAAAAACCTAATGGCAATCTTCTAGAAAAGTTTTTGTGACTGTATTTTGATAACCCTGAAAGAGGGTTGCTATAATATCCTTATTATGCCTGCTTTAGGACTGCGTCCCCCTGGGGGTCTCAAATGGGTTGAAGTATGGGTATGTGCCGCCTATAAGACCTCATTTTCAGGCTCTTTTTCAGTTCCAGAGACCCCCATTTCAGGACTATTTCATTTATCGAAATCATTTCTACCAATGTTCTTCAAAAAAACCTCAAAAGTAGCTGAAAATTGAGGAATCGCAGCTTATTTTTGAAACTACTTTGAAAACCTATTCCGGAGACCCTTTGTTGGGCCTCAACAGCTCCGAGGCCTCATTGGAATTTTTGAACTCCGGGAGGCACATACCTACCCAAAAAAGTTGAGAACCCCCCCCCGCGTTCTTCCTCTCATTTTTTTGGAAATACAAATGCCTTTTGTCGTGATAGATTGCCAACAAAATGGATGAAAGGCAACTTCCCCACACTTACGATTGTGCTACTGTACTCCTGACCACACATTAATAAAGTAATAAAAATCGTAAATCTGGCTTATTCGTAGGGCACACGTAGCCTACGTCCAGTATTCACAGAACCTGAAAAGAATCTTAATAGTAACTTATCGTAGCAACCAGGGCTACGTCAGTCTTAACGACTGCTTTCGCGAACGAACCCTGGAGGAGAAGTTTTATGGTCGCCTCCAGTACATGAAAATGCACATTCTACCGACACCTTGATATTTTGTTTTGACAATTCAATTTTTTATTAACTGTTAACAATTAGTATTAATGCTTAAAGATCATTCAATATTTTTAAACCCTTTCTTTGTATTTGGAGTAGTTTATTTTTGGCTTGGCAATTATTTATATCTGGCAGATTTTAACAGAATCCAAAATTGTGTAATAAATTCAAAGCTCCATTTTCATTGACGTGCAATAATATTTGTATTGGGTTAATTATTTAGGAAAAGAGGATATTTATCATTGAAATGATTATGTTGACTATTAAGCTTGTGTCGAGAAACTATCCACTTCCGTTGTTACTTTAATCTGTTGTTTTGTTTTCTTGTCAAGTTGCAATCTTTTGTGAGCTTTCAAGACAGCAATGGCATACTGCTGCGCGCAACAACTCAGGCCCATGCATCAAAGTAACACCCCATCAATTTGGGTGTATCGCACTAAATTGATTGTATCTCTGTTGACAAAAGCCATAAAAGATGGATGAGAAGGAAAATCGTTCAGAAAGGAAAATGCTTAAATAAAAAAGATGTCCGATACTTAAAGGGAAGGAGGCAAGGGAGAAGCTTGGGATGTCAGAATCTTTTGATTTTTATTTATTTATTATTTATTTTATTTATTTGTTTTAAATTTATTTTTCTGCTCTAGGCAATGGGTCTAAGATGGTGGGGGCAGAGTGACAAATTATGAGCTTTTCTCAATGTGTTTAATATTAGAGATGGGTTTTTTGGCGCTGTAAGACTATATTAAAATAATAATAGCAATTAGAGACGCTCTACCGCCTGATCTCCGACACGGGATTATCAGAATATGCTCAATGTGATTTAACCCCAATTTTACAACTACTCTCAATTTAATTCATTCTATTGAATTCCCTGCCCTGGTCTTATCCCCCATCTGTTATCCCCCCCTCCCCGCGCGTTCAGTTGTGACCCCAGCCTCCGAGTGTGCATGTTATTAAAAATAACAGCTTAAGAGCTTGTCTAACAAATAACACCCCAGTAGCCCGCTTCGAACCCGATTGCCGTAGTAGATAACGCACGGGAAACACAATAGATACAACAAAAGACGCTAGCACGAGAAGTGTATCTACTTATCTAAGTAAGTGTCCGTTAATGAAATTCGGTTAACGTATCAGACTGCACATTTAGGTCTAGACCGTTTTACCACGCAGACCCAGTAGTAAGAACATTCGCTGTATGTCCTATTTTTTCCTGTTGGTATACAAAATGTTACCAATGTGCGATCTTGTGTTTTACCAGGAAGTCCATTGTCCCCATAGTCCGGATATTAGTAGGTTAGTCCAGGATAAGTAGGTCCACCGAACTATGATTTGAGGAAGGTTAGTCCTTTGAGTAGGAAAGAAAGGTCCGTGGTGGACTATCAAGGCTTAGGAATTAGTGTCCAAGTCTAAAGGTGGCGAACTGTCGGTGTTTATAGGAATTAATCATCCTATCGTCCTTGGAATTGTTGTCTAAATCCAACGTAGACTGTACGTGCTTGATGAATTACCAATCCCAGGGGGCGGGCAGACTATTATTCCTGGGATCAATGCCTTGACAGAGATGGGACTATATTTCACAGCTATTATTTCCTAATACTTAAAAATATTACCACATCATCTTGCATAAACAGACATATACAGCCTGTCTCAAAAACATGGTACAATCGAAAAAAAATTGTTTAATCTGAATTTCAAAATAAGTCATTCTTACTTTGGCATAATATTAATAACAAAGATAGGCTTCCAATGTTGTTTGTTTCAGCTTTTTTACTTTTGTCAATCCAGAGATATAATCAATTTAGTGCTATATACCAAAATCGATTTGTGCCCACTTTTTGTGCCATGGGCATGGGTTGTTTCGCCAGTTATGCCATGCTGTCTTGAAGCACAAAGCAAAGATGCAACTTGACAGAAAAGAAACAAAACACATATTAAAGTAAACAAAGGAAGTCTAGTTTTTATCGACACAAGTTTTTAATAGCAACTAATATCATTCATTAATATCGTCTTTTCATAAAAATACCAATACCAATATTTATTTCACATCAATGAAATGGAGCTTTGAATTTATTAAAATTGGTTTTTTTAAAATCAATGTCCGAGATCATAAGATTGTAATTGCAACCAAAATAAACACAACCAAATCCAAAGAAATTGTTTTTACAATATTGCACATCTTTGCCATTTATTATTGCTGAAGTCATAAAAATATGAATATGGAAGCAAGGTAATCAAAGTGTTGGTAGAATTTGCGTTCCCTGATACTTTCAAGAAAAAACAACTCTCTCCACCATGTTGCTGTACGCCCATGGTTCTCTTCTAACAAACGCTGTATGTCGAATGTTAGAACACTTTATCTTGAAGCCCGAACTTACTGATCATAACTTCCCCATTACGTAACTGTTTTCGTATCTTTTAGAATTCTTTATGAGGCTAATCTCTTTTTTAAAGAATTTCATATCTGTCAAGTGTTAATACTTATGTTTAAATAATTCTTTCACACCGCTTTCACTCACTCAACCATAAAGTGCACAAACTCGATTTTTTATGTTCCGCAGTAACCTGGAGTTATCTTGTGCTTGAAACAAGCAAATGAGATGAAACAAAAATCTGGAAAAGCCCTGTTTATCCTCTTTAAGATGGGATGTGCGCAACGACTTACTTTTGTTGAATTAATATTTAAAAAAAATCGTTTTATGGTTGTACCATTTTTTTTGAGACCGGCTGTATACTGACAATTGGGAACTGAAATAAATGACTCGGTCTTAGTACTTAATGACATCATGAAAAATACCTATTTTTGCAATCTTACACACACACCGCACAACACCCACACCCCCACACACATCCCCCCCACACCACCCACCACCCACATACAACACACCACACACACCCACCCGACACACCCACCACCATACACCACCCATACATACACCAAACACAAGATTGTGTCCGCCATTTTGCATCTGATACATATATCTGCGATGGATATGCCGCAAAATCATTCCAATTGGTTGGGCATAGCTGAGTTACATTATTTGACATCAGTAGTCCATTTTTATCTTATGGTTTAAAACCCATTAACAGTCTGAAAAAAAAACTTACAATCGAAGGTTAGCAATAATGTTTTGTTTCTTCGTGCTGCGCTTCCATTCCAACTTTTCAGAAATCGATGCATTTATCCAGTTACTTTACTTTTGCAAATGTGGTTCATAGTAATTAGGCGCAAAAATATAGCGAGATCTCCATGTTAACTGTATCTGCATTTAGCGTGGTAGCACCGCCAATTAAATGGTCAAAAGAACATGAGAAAAACCATTGTATCATTGTTGGGAACGGCGTTCATACAGTGCAATTTATGTTAAATAAAGCCCTATCAGCAGCCATTTTGTTTCAAATTTCAAAATGCCAATTTTGTCTCTCTAAATTGATAGTGTTAGGTGATATCACACCTTATATTACTTTTCTTTGTGAAAAACAGACATTTGAGCATTTTTAAAGAGGTTTGAAGATTGCAATTTAAGACGTTTCTAGACCTTTAAAAATCGATCCCGACTTTTATTAAGAACCAAGCATAAAAAAGTTAATTTCTTGATAAATACGGCGTGTTAAGCTTAGTTCTTACCGGGGGTCTTACTACAACAAATTTCCAATACAACAGTGCAAACCAGGATTTGCTAAGTCAAGACACTCGAAACAAAATCATCAAAAATCCGATTTGGATCTCGTAACAGGTATAGGTATCCTAGCATGCCCTACACGATGGTACGACTGAAAGCACCTATCGGGACACAAACCATATATTTTAGTCTTACTGTCCGTACGGACACTTATATACTAAACGAACCACGTATTGAATGGAGATTCATATCTTTGAGGCCTACTGTTTTATTCCCTTTCTGTTATTGCTTTCAAGTTGCAAAAATAACTTATTGATTCTACATACTTGTTCCTCAATTATACGCTATTTCTGCAAATTTCAAATATTTGAATCTTTGGGGCGAATCCCTGGTAGGTCTTTAAATGTTATACAAAAGAGATTACTGAAGCATGCCACAATAGTGGTGCAATGACCTTTAGTAGTCATTTTGTAATCTACTGGCTTTAAAATTGAATCCCTCGCAATTAAGCATATTATTATTATATTTTTCATTTGCCAATTTAATCAGAATATTAAAGCATCTTGGTAATTTCTGACAAATAGGTTGAGAAGAACATTACTTTTAAAGGTTATGACTAATTAAATTTACCAAAATTCCCCCCCCCAAAATTAAAAAATCCAAAATTTAAAATTTGTGAACATATATCAACAAATCATTTGACATCAAAATGTATCAGATTCATTTGGCAGCCAAATGGCCATAGAATCTACTTGTTTTAAAAAGTGTGTATGCCCACCCAAATTTACTGTAATGCTGTGTGATTGCTAAGGACATATCCTTAATTGATTATCGCCACATCCGTCGCTTTAATCAAAGATCAAGCCCACAATTGGTAAAATCGCTGAGTCTAAACGCGACCATGCTGTCTTGCAGGTAGTTACATGCTTTTAATCCGGTTTTGATTTTAGATTTGCAAACCCCAGCGTGTGGGTGGTGGAACCAGAGCTCTTGATGTCCTTCTTAGTTCTCAAATTGTTTGTCAGACCAAGACACTAGTATCCGTTCTCAATTCTGTCCGTTGGAGTAAAGATTTTTGTGGAAAAGCCCGAAGTTTTCTGCTCTCGGCAAGTTGGTATAACAAGCCAAATTTTCCAAGGGGCAAAATTGGAAAGTTTCACAATCTTTGTAAACTTGACCTCACTATAATACAGTTGTTACAGTTTGATACTAATATGAATGTTTCCATTATTTAATCACTTTTTGCAGACATCCATGAAACAGTCGCTGGTTTCCACAAATATATCACTGTTCCCCAGTCACTCTCCTCCAAAGGAAAAACAAACCTCAAGCTACCCTCTGCGTCGTTTGCAGGAGACCAGGCACTGCTACCATGCTGCTTAACAACAATCCACGTGGGAACCACCTTGTCAGGAGTAGTCGACTACTAATAGTTGATTGTCCACAACCAGGTAACCAATGCGTTTAAACTATTAAGGTGGGCCGATTTCAGTTTTTTTGAAGGAGTAACTCCAGTCACTCCAAAGATTTAATCAACTCTCCTAAATTATGTAAATTGGAATAAAAGTCTCACTGAAAAGGTGAAGAATGAGTGTATACTTTTTACTATGTAATATGACTTAACAAAATTCTTACAAAAATATCAAAACTGACCAATTTTCCTTTACAATAACAAAACTCTTTAGAAAATGTGTAAAAAACTTAATCTGCAGTCGGACGGGTACGTTTTCCAATGTGGCCGCAATAATGAAAGTTACCCTCCACTGGCATTTGATTTGGCGTTGTTCGAGTTTATAACTTCATCGACATCTATAAAAAACTCGGTAACTTTAACAATTAAAGTGACGGATGCCATGACCCCTAAAATTTGTTTGTCGCGCTGACCGCTTTTACGGATTGAGATTTTTTTTTG
Source organism: Ophioderma brevispina (assembly GCA_023653785.1). NCBI lineage: Eukaryota > Metazoa > Echinodermata > Ophiuroidea > Amphilepidida > Ophiodermatidae > Ophioderma > Ophioderma brevispina. The sequence goes on along the minus strand of JAMKCH010003315.1, from coordinate 53,727 downwards.
TCGAAATTTTTTAATTGTCTTACTTTTAAATGGTTTCTTTTCATACCAAAAAATCAAAAATTCAAAATCAAAATAAAAAATCGGCCTACCGTCCCATTAGTTTAATTAGTGGGCCGTTCCATTATTCCCCTCCGCCCTCCTTCGTCCCCCCCCTCCTTCGTCGCTAACGGAAGTCAGACGGTAACATGTTTAAAAATCAAAGAACTATGGCCAATTTGTTTTACAGCTATATGTGCACACATACATGTAAGTAAACAATTATTAGTAACAGTAACCCTTACATAGATAATTAAGCTAAGGGCTTCTAGAGTACAGAGTGGTCCCAACAAAGTTTACATTTTTCATCTGCAAATTTCTCAAAAATGGGTAGGCATATCAAATTAGTTAAAGAGTATTTATTAACTACAATATCTTGTTGGAACTTGGTGAAAACGGCGTTGAAAACAAAGCTGAAACTAGAGGCAAATTGTGCTCGAAGATCACGACCTAGCCGTGTGGATAAAATGATCACTTGCTGACTAAGCGAAACATCTGTTTAAATGTCATGTTAAGGGACACTTTGGCTGAAATGACCACTTGCTGATCATTGATCAAAATTTTGTGTACACCCTATATCAGCTAACCCTGGGCATTGCATGTACACAACTGTTGTAATCAGGGCACCTTATTTGTCAAAGTAGGAAGATTTCATGTGTATTAGCCAAAGGTGCCAAAATGACCACTCGATGACCACTGATCCTACATCTGTGTACACCCCTTATGAACTGACAAAAGACGAAGCATATGTATAAGGGTCATTAAAAGGGCAACTAATTTGCAGGAAAATATGAATTTCATAGATTTTCATAAGATTTTGGTCAAAATGGCCTAAATGACCACTTGCTGACCACTGATCAGAATTCTGTGTACATCCCACAGGCACTGGTCATATAAGCGATGCTTGTGCATGAATGTCAAAATTGGCGCACTCTGTTTGTAATGTAGGAGAAGGATTTCTTAGATTTTGGCCAAAATGACCACACTGACCACTAGGTGACCAGTGGTCACAAGCTGTGTACACCACATATGTAGCTTGGGTCAGCGGTCATTCTGAACGGATCTGGTCAAAATTAGCATAAGTGTTTGGTTGTAGTAGCATTTTGAACAAAGTGAGAAAGAAAGAAACTAGAAAGCGATTGTGCTTTAGAAAGCACGAGTATATCATGCGGTGACAAATTGCTGCCCACGTGACCTTTGACCCCAATCTGTTTACACATTATATGGGTTGGGTCAGCAGTTCTTCTGACCAAGTTTGGTACTTTCAGCAATTGATATGGCGTGAGAAGGCTTTTTAAGATTTTCAAAGAATGCCCCTTTAATCTGGCCCACGTGACCTTTGACCCAAATCTGTGAACACCCATATGGGCCTTGGGTCATTGGTTCTTCTGACCAGTCTAGTGATTATAGCAATTGATTTGTGGCAGAAACAGCAAAAAGGAGGGCAAGAGCGACTTGACCTGTAATGACCCCTATGTGACCTTTGACCCCAATCTGTGAACACCTCATATGGGCCTTGGGTCAGCGGTTCTTCTGACCAAGTCTAGTGATTATAGCAATTGATTTGTGGCAGAAAAGCAAAAAGGAGGATAAGCGCGACTGACCTGTAATGGCCCCTGTATGACCTTTGACCCCAATCTGTGAACATCCTGTATGGCACTTGGGTCAAGGGTTATTCTGACCAAATCTGGTTCAGATCAAACCAACCGTGTAATACAAGTAGCATTTTGAAATATTAAGAGGAGTGAGAGACTGCCCCTTTTTGACCCCTAAATGACTTTGGATTGAAAATCTGTGAACACCACATAAGGCCAGGCATCTAGCAATCACGTGACCGAATGCATTGATAGCACATGCGAACTGTGGGAGAAGTAGAGAAAAGGGTGTTAGCGCGACAATGACCGCTATTGACCTACGTGACCCCTATGGTCAAAATGTGAACACCATATATGAACCTTGGGTCAGGGGTTCTTGTGGCCAATTCTCGTTGCAATCTGGCCAAGCGTCTGGCACTAGTAGCATTTTGAAGAAAGTGGGAAACAAAGAAACAAACAAAGAAGAAGAAATCGCACAAATACAGGACCTAGCCGTGCTACGCACACGGCTAGGTAATGACAAAATGGCCACCATCTAGAGAAAAAAGATCAAAAACTACTTTCCACACACGTAGGTCTATGGCAATTTGTTGGCGGTAACGAATTATATCCAAGATTGATACACACATTAAACAACACACTCCGTCATGGGACTTGGTATTTATTAATAACCACAAAGGTAAGAATTAAGGCATCTCAATTATTTCTCTTATAAATTTAAAAATAAAAAAGGCTGCAATATTTCTTTTTTATGATCTTGTCCCTAACCATGCAAACATTGAAAATATACACCTGGCACAAAAGTATCTCGGCATGTTTGTCGATCAGTATTGTGCCAAACTCCTACCATTTTGAAAGTTTTCGAAATATACATTTTATTGTCTAGGTCGTGCTCTTTCATTTAATACCTGGCTTGTCAAAAAGCGTACGGAAATGGCTGAGATAGAATGCCCAAAAGACGCAAACCCCCAAAACCAAAAGTTGCAGTTTTCGGGATTTTTCAATGGGCATTGCAGTGTACTGGGACACGAACACGCGGACCATAATCAATATTGCAAGTAGGCTTTCTCGCTCTTCAGTCAGAAAACCTCTTTTGCGTTGTACAACACAGTGACCATTGCAACTGAAACTGCAACTTTTAGTTTGGGGGGTTTGCGTCTTTCGGGCACTCTATCTCAGCCATTTTTGCACGCTTTTTTACAAGCGAGGTGTTAAATGAAAGAACAAGACCTAGGCAACAAAATAAATATTTCGAAAACTTTCAAAATGGCCTGACTTTGGCAGAGTACTGATCGAAAAACATGCCGAGATACTTTTTGTGCCAGGTGTACATGCAGAGTCTTGATCAGTCTTGACAAGAAAAACATGCAAGTCTCTTTTAATTTAAAATTCCTTCATGAAATGAAATCAACTTAATTATTATGTAAATGGGCATTCAGTTTCACGGTTAAGATATTCTTTCATTCATTTTCAAACGGCAAACACTTCAACAAACAAACTCGAAGCTTAAGGGTGGTCATTAGTTTGTAAAGGAATTGATTACTGTTAACCATCATGATTGCCCCATAGACTTACGTGTGTGCAAAGTGGGTTTGAACAGTTTTCTCTACACGGCCGCCATTTTTATCTGAGCTTTGTTTTCAACGCCGTTTTCACCAGGATCTAACACGACAGGTTGCAGCAAGAATTGTGCATTTGATTAATGCACGTCCAAAGAAACATTTTGGCCATTGAGGCATCGCAGATTTCTCATGTTTCATGGTAAGGAGGCGATGAACGTGCCCAATGTAAGTTTTATCAACAAATTCATAATTCTTATACCAATGCAAAAAGCTTAACACTTAAGTGACCAGGGGGGGGGTCCTAGGGACCCTCCAAATTTGTTTTCGCGCTGGCCGCTTTACGCGTGGGTTTTTCGCGCCGAAATTTTTTGTAATTGTCTGACTTTTAAATGCGCTTCTTTTCATACCAAAAAAATTAAAATCGGCCAAGCCGTTAATGAGTTAATTAGTGAGGGTCCCATGGAACCCCCTTGGGCACTAACGGAAGTCAACTGAGAATATTAAACAAATCAAAGAACCAAAGCAAATTTTTTTACTGATATATGATCACACATACATATAAGTAAACAAATAATAGTAACATAAAAATAATTAACCATTCATGTGCTGAAAACAAACAATTTCATTGTGGACGTTGCTAAACCGTTACTGTACAAAGTCTATGGGAAAATGATGTGTATTTTGCAACATCTGTTAAAAATACAGGATTCCTAAAACTTCAAGTTTTTTGTTAAATATATGTAATTTGGGTCTTCTAGAGTAGATATCAACATACGATAAGGTTTTCAAAAAGTTTGATGTAAGCGCAAGGCTCATTTGAATTTTCCGTCTTTTTGCCCATTTTTCGCGTGTTTGAAAACAATGTTTTGCCCCTAATTTGCAGCCCAAATAACACATTTCATTTTTTATTGCTGATTTTGGGTTGTCTTATGACCCTTCACATGTGGTATAAATTTTGTACAAACATTCCCTCGGGAAAGCGGTTTCCTTGGGGGCATGGAACCCCCCACCCCTTGGGAACCAACGGGAGTGAAAACCCCTTGGTCACTTAAGTGTTAAAGGTTATCAGTTGGAAAGGAAATGATAAATAAATTTGTGTAATTAAAAGGAAATTGGCATAACTGCAAAATTAGGATAATTAATAAACTAATTTGCATATTTATAAAAATGGGAGAATTAGAATTAGAAATGAACGTAGTGACTTATTGATCTTTTCGCCTTATTTTTGCAGAGTCGAAACGACTCATTATGTAACAACACTGACTCCAGTGGGAAAAGATCCCCCAACTGCTATATCAAGAAATGGGGAAGCAGCAATGATCTTTACCTGGTAGCAACAGCTGGAGAAGTAGATTCCATCTCGTTTGCCATCGATATTGAGTTCAATCCTTTAAAATCTGAATCTAGAAACGAGGTAAGTTAGGTACCACAACGTAACATTACTGATATCGGAGTTGTATTGATTAAAATTGACTCAAATTGTGTGGTGTGAGTCATGGAACATGTTTAAAATCTAAACTTGTTAACAGGCATTTGACATAAGGTGTTTAGACATTTGATGGCAAGTGTTTAGAGATTTGTCATGTTTAAAACATAAGTACATAAGGAGGGGTCCATGTGGACCCAGGATTTCGTTTTTCACGAGCCATGTTTTAACGCTAAATTATTTTTGCCCAAGATTTTATGGAATTGCCTAATGTCGTTTTATACTCATTAGCATAAAAAACATTTGGGGTGCTTCTCAAAATTTGTTTTGCCCATAAAATCGCACCAGAATAACTTTTTTGGAATTTTTATTTCATCAATGTAATCCATTTCCTACTATTATGAACCAAAATTTATGGAAAACGTCATTTGTAAAAGTGGTTTTTCATTTTTGGGCGAGAGAGTTGCGTGCGTGTTTCAAAAATCGGTTTTTGGGCCGCCATTTTGAATCTGTACAACCGATTTTCATTTTTTTCCTGTTATGTGGTCGTGCTGACTAAAAATTCCAATGGCAAAGTGTTTTTTTTGGGGGGGGGGATACTTGGACCCCCATTATGCACCAACGGGAGTGCAAAAGACCTTATGCACTTAAAGCGGCACTGGCACATTTTCACAAAATATGAAATTTCTTCAATTTGCTCTCAAATGATAGTCTAGGCCATTGGAAGAACAGAGATATATTTTACACATAAAAAATAACATACCCTAAAACAGATAGGGACATTGATATGAGGATAAAGACATCCAGGTAATTTGTAGGCCAACTTTTAAGTTTTCCATATAACGTTAATCAACAAATGTGTATATTACATGAATATTTTTGCCTCGTACTCACCGATATTAAACCCACAACGGTTATAGACCGATCAAAGCAGTGTGCATAGCTGTTGGGAAACATGATACGGCGTGCGTGTTTTGTGTTAACCGCACCATTCTGTCGTCGTCTGCACTGAATACTGTAACAAGGCCCGACACCACGGCGCGTAAATACAAAATTGGTCTGTTTAAACATAAGGAAGCTGATTTGTCTTAACCATTTCGGGTTAAAAAAAAAAAAAAAAAAAAAAAAAAAAAAAAAAAAAAAAAAACATCGATTTGAAAAATCTTGAGGGCGCACGATTTTCAAATGGGCCGTGTCTATTTAAGTGTAATAGCTAACACTAATTTGCACCACGTTTCTAAACACTGTTTTTGCAGGAATCAATTTAACCTTGGAAATATTTGTTTTATGAAGCTAGAAATAATCATTTATTATAATCCCATACACAGCAAGGCCATACTCTATCTCTCAAGCCGTGCAGTAACAAAGAAATTTGGAATGTCTTCCGTTTAATTCTGTGCAGTACACCAGATCTTTGTGTCTGGTGTAACTGCACTGGCTAGAAGAATATTTGGAATTCCCCCGACTGTAATGAAAATACTTTGAATTCTGCAGAACTGAGAGTTTTGCCCTCTCACCAGATACAAAAAAATAAATGTTTCCAAGGTGGCTATCATGCTGATGTATGACCTCTCAAAATGTACACTAAACGGCTATTGCACTTGGCAAGAAAACAACCATTTAACAAATATTTTAGTTGATTTTGCTACCCATTAACAATGATTTTGGTTTGATTTTGCTATACTAAAGAAGTAATGTGAGTGACTTTTGATGTCACCTAGACAAGTATTTAGTTATTTTTTTGGACCTACCCTAAACGAGTATGTTTATAGGTGTACCGGTAAAACACACTCTGAACTGCCGAAGTCTCATATTGAACCCTGCCTGCCCCGTATATCTTGTAAAATAATTTTGATGTAAAATGATTATTTAAGTGGATTGAAGGTAGGAAATTTGTATAAGTCACCTCCCACTAAAGAGGGTTTTGGTTTTGTTTTTGTTTAAAGAAAATAATGGAAGACCATCTCGTGGTTTGAAAATCACGCAGAAAAGATTTCATGCAATACGAGCAAGACATGAAACCTGCTGAATAGGTACGTGGAGACTGCAAAACCGTGGCGTACAAGAAGACGGATTCCTAACATCACGTTATGCAACGATGTCCCGCTTGCTCCCCCCCCCCGATAGTAAGGACCACCAATAACTACAAGATTACTAGCAGTGTTTTCGGTACAGACGGTAAAAGTTCCTACGACCAATATCTTTGCAATGTGTTCCATGTGAGGGAAGCGACAAGAAAAACAATCATAGGGTTTGAAGTGAAACAGCTAACTAAAACAAGTGTACCTTACCACTACAGCTGGGGAATTCAAACATTTTAGTACTCATTGTCTGCTGGGGCGGAGTTTATGATGCTAGCATCAAAAAATGTAATTGGGCATATCCAGTACTATGCCCAAATTGAGCCAACCCAGACTAAATTTTAAATTTCAGGCGGCATATGCAGATGTAGGTAGATGGTTAATTTACATGTATTAACAATGATTAGTTGATAGAAATCGTAATTAGTAATTACTATTCCGTGTTTCCAAACAGCAAAAACATAGCATCAATACATAATTACCGTTAATCAAAGAACATCGCAATGGCTTAGACGCGGCAATGAAAAGACGACGTTAGGGAGTGGGATTAAAAGGCCCTTTGAGGCAGAACGTTTAAAAACTCATGGAAATATTGGCTAAAACATAAAAATCATATTTTGTAACGTGTATTCCGTTATGAGTTTGTGTTGTGCGGTGTAAGCACCCCCCCCTTATACTTTTAGAAGAAAGAATGCATCTTAAACACTCTATGACTCTGAAGTTGATGAAATAATTGGCCAGAGGTCAAACAAGACCTACCCTATGGACAACACTGCCTTCCTGGCTCATTAAACAGAACTTGAAATGTCATTGCTTACCATCACCAGGAGAGTGAACCGTGTTCTTCTGACAGGCAGATTCCTCACATTGGTGAAGCATATCCTGCTTCTCTGTGGTCATATGCACTTAAGAGCTATAACCAGCTTCCAATATCAAATCTTGCCAGCTTGATGACAAGCCCGCCATCGCTATTCTATAATATGCCAAATAGGAATGCCCTTTCTGCAGGAAGCCTAATCTACTGATGAGAACATGGCGCATGTTGGTACTTGGTAGTTTGGTAAATGGTATTTAGGTTTACGGTTAAATTAATTCAACGTTTCTGATGGCATTGCCCATACGTTGTCAAGCATATTTTGGGCGATTTTACATCTCTCTTGTTTTCTCTGGGGTTAGAATATGGGGTGCCGGTGTCATGAAATACAGTGGTCCTTGTATCTGAGTGTGTTTATTCTTTATTGGGTTCTACTATTGTATATGGAGACCGGGGTCATGGAAATACGGTTCCTTGTATTTGAGTGTCTTTAGTCTATTGTGTTCGCTCTTGTATTGAGTACGGGTCATGAAATACTGTGTCCTTGTATCTGAGTGTCTTTATTTCATGGTTTTCTCTTATTGTATATGAGTACCGGTGTCATTGAAATACAGTGTCCTTGTATCTGAGGGTCTTTATTCTATTGTGTTCTCTATTGTATATGGAGTACCGGTGTCAGAAATACAGTGTCTGTATCTGAGTGTCTTTATTCTATTGGGTTCTCATTGATACTTGCACGCATGTTTATTTAAAACTATTACCTGTGCCTTTCTCCAAGATCACGGTGGGGTTTCACACCGGTAAATGCAGGTTCTATTCATTTTGATAGGCAGCCAAAATAGAATGAATGCTGAATTAACCCAACACTATTGAACGGATCAATTGCAACAGAATTGTATTTGAGGTTGTTTTTTTGTGTTTTTTTAAAAAAAAACCCCCGGGTTTGTCTTGAAATACAGGTCCTGTATCTGAGGGTCTTTATTCTATTGGGTTCTCTATTGTAATGGAGTACGGTGTCATTGAAATACAGAGGTCCTTGTATTTGAGTGTCTTTATTCATTGTGTTCGTATTGTATATGGAGTACCGGTGTCATGAAATACAGTGTCCTTGTTTGAGTGCTTTATTATATTGTTCTCTATTGTATAGGGAGTACCGGTGTCAGGAAAGACAGGTCATTATAGCTGAGTGGCTTTTCTATTGTGTTCTCTATTGGTAATCTGAGTACCGGTGTCATGAAATACTGTGTCCTTGTATCTGAGTGTCTTTTTCTATTGTGTTATCTATTGTATATAGTCAGGGGGCCATGTCATAATGTTGCTATTACTTCAGAAGGTATGCCAAGTTTGGTTTCCACTGCCAGTGTAAATAAACCACAGGGAATAAACTTCCAACTTGTTGTGTATCTCAGTCTTTTTTTGTCAACTGTAGTGAGGGCGCTTTTTCAAATGGCCGCCAAATTGGATTTTTAAATTTTTCAAAAGTAATATCTGTAAGGAAATGCCCATATCATGTTTAATAATTTTGTTGGTGCTAAACAATTTGTCTTTTGATATTATATGCTTAGTGCATAAACATTAACAATACTTTAAGGGGTTTAAGGGTCATTTAATGGGTTTAAGGGGTCATAAACTTTAAAATACAATATAGTGAAGCCTGTTAAAAGAAACCTTAGAAACTGTCACCAAGCAAAGGGTAGTTTCTTTCAACATTCTTCCTAACAGTGAGAAGTCGGGCGAATGGCGCCCCATACTCAACCCCAGGCGCTTAACAATTACATTCGATCAATACCTTTCCACATGGAAACATGAGCGCCATCATCCCGTAAACTACGCAGGGCGTGGTGCGAGCGCAAACACACCAGACTTTCAGGACGTATACCTACACGTGACCACTCCATCTTCAGACAACAGAAAAATGGCTCGGATTTTACATCACTAGCGAGACCTTCATCCGTTCTTGAGCCCTGCGCTCAGGCTATACACGGGCCCAAGGACATTCACAAGGATAGTCAAGTTGATTGCCAAAGCTCTACGGTGACAAAGAATGTTCATCTACGTTTACCTTAATGACTGGCTGATCACTGTCCCATCCCCAAAGGCCCTTCGCTTTCAAATCGGAAGACCTGACACCTTGTCAGCTCCATGGACTAATATCACTGAGCCCAAGAGTCAGCCATCATCAATCCTAGAGAGTGCAGTTCGACTGGGCTCGGTCATAGACTTCGCAGAGGGAGGTGTTCCCGACAGCAGAGAGAACAGCCATCGTCTGTGCACACGGAACCTCCTCGCCAGGCAGGACGGCTCCAGCCAAACTGGAAGGCTGGCGATTGGCGTGTCTTGGATCCAGTCATGGCCGAAGCATCACATCAACATTCTGAGCTGTGGATGGTCCGCTGGATTTACGGAGCCTACTGCCCAAGGTCAAGGACAGGACGTACTATGCGCAACACAACCTCACAATCAGTGACTTATATAACAAGGCAGGGAGATACTGCAGTCTGACTATACCTCAACAGACAAATCCAATGCTGATATGGTGTCAGGCAACAGCGACAAAGATACAGGCAGTCACCCAGGAGCAGGTAACATATATAGCGGTACCCTATCGAGAAGGGGAACAACCATCCATGCCCCGCAAGGGCTGTCAGTGGAATGGCACCTCAACACACAGTTTGCAAGTGTCTTTAACCGACTCCAGCGGCCTTTAATCGACCTTTTGCAGCGGCGGGAACAACCGCGCCCCCAACATTACTGTCCTGGGGAGGCACGACGCAATGATGATCAGCTGGAAAGGACTCGCATATGCGTTCCACGATAGCGAGGATACCAAGAGTGCTGGAGAAGATATCGAGTTCCGCGGGTGCAAACAGTTCTATAGCACACACTGGCTCAGGACAGATATGGTTCCCGAAAGTCTGCCTCTCACAGTGGCGGAACGGTTTAAATACAAGGCAGACGGCTCCAGCCAAACTGTGTACGCTCCTTGGCCTTATCGCCAACCTCACCAGGGGTCTACCCCAATGGCTCTACGTATGAGATACATACAATTTCACATTCTATCCAAGTGCAGTCCCGAAAGAGACTGGATGTCGAAGGTATAGACATCTCTCCAAAGGTTCACCGCGCCCTCAGTGGATGCAGGCCACAAAAATTCACCCAGGCGATCAAGCTTTCCACGCCACCATGACACGTCCAGACGGACTGGGGAGCCACTGGGAGGCTGGACGATGGCAGGTCTTGGACTCCAGCCATTGCAAGGCAGCACATCAACTTCTAGAGCTCTGGGCGGTCCGCGTGGCATTACGGTGCTACTTCCCAAGGTCAAGGACCAGACGAATGCCCTACGGTACAACAACCTCACGGTAGTGGGGGGAAAAAAAATACTTATATATAAACAAGCAGGGGTCTTCCAGATAATTATCATAACAGCTACGTGCATACTTATGTCATGCCTGAGTGGACCAATTTGTCCAAAGTGCGACCAATTGTAATGGGATGAAAAGGTATGTTATGTAGGACATACGCAGAGTTAGTATAAAGAGGGTTACGCACGAGTTGGGGAACGAGCCCCTGGGAGGTACCCGAAGCCTGATTCTATGTCAACAGACAATCAGGCGATGATACGTGCCCAGCGCCACAGGATTCAGTTTGAGGTAGTCCATATCACAGTACATTCTACTAGTCCCTGTTGAAAAGGGGAACAACCATCCATGCCACGAAAAATAAGGGCAGGGGCTTGTTGGTGGAATGACACCTCAAACCAAACAGTGTGTGCAAGGTGGTATTCAACAGACTCGAGTGTCCTCTGATCAAATATTTTTGCTGCGGCTGGAACAAACAACTCCGGACATACTGTTCCTGCGCCCGGGTGCCCGGGCGCGGGCCCATGATGGCGTTGCATGGCGCAATGACGATCAGCGGGGACAGGAGCTTGTCGTATGCGGTCCCCCGATACGAAAGATAACCCAGGGTGTGGAGACTTCTCAAGATCCGAGGGTGCAACATGTTTCTAATAGCCCACACTGGCACAGACAAATGTGGTTCCCGAAAGCTACTTCCTCTCCCGGTGGCGGAACCGTTTTACTTCCCGATGAGAGACCTCTTGATGAACCGGACAAGACTCAAGCTCCTCTAGCGAACACTTCAGACGCTTCACCTGACTGTGATGGCGAACTTTCATCAGATCCGTACACTGCCGCAAGCCTTTCTGAAGAGGTTAGCTGGCCTGGCGGAATGGCAAGGCATCCTTCAACGAGAAAGACTTACAATGTCCACATCAGGTGTCAATGCAAAAGAGTCAATCCGTATATAAGGCCTCTTTGGGAAACGTAGCAGAGTGCCCACATGGTTTTCCAGCAACTAGGGGCCAGCGCACAATCAATGAGAGGACCTGCCGTACTGCGAAGCTTCTGTCATCCATGGCTTTCTCGGGGGATCTACCGTGTCTAATTCACCTCTCCTGAATGATCTCTGAAGAGGATGTTTCACAAGTATCCTCCTAGGAAGTCGCTTGTCCAGTATGGGACTTGAACAAGGGTCCTGCACCTCCTAGCTGAGCCCCCCTTTTCCAACCTCTGGATAAAGCTCCACATGGAAGACCTTCCAGGAGTGGTGTTCGTAAAGCCTGATATTCTATTTGTGTTAGAGTATTTTGTCTAGGATTTTGGCCGCCATTTTGAAAAAGTGCCCTCATCATTGAAAACTGTCCTCTATCATTGAACCTGTGATGAATAATTTTGACCATGACGCTGAAAACAACTCCTTACGAGTATAATCTGGTCGCACATTTGAAATCACACTCAACTAATTATTTCTGAAGCCCTTTATACATTACTACTGACTACTTTATTCTTTATATGCTTTTTAATCATTTGAGACCGCCATTTTGAAAAAAACGCCCTCAATTGATGAAACCGTCTTGAGGAGTTTTGGTATTAGTTTGGAAAACAACTGAATAGTGGTTATCAATAAGGTCCACAGCGAAAACCAGACTTATCAATTTTTCTGAGCCTTTATCACGATTTTATAGCTTTTTACCATTTGGCGGCCCATTTTGAAAAAGCGCCCTCAATCTATAAAAGTCGTCACGAGAATAGACAAGTTCAAATCAACTCCTTATGGGTTCAGTACAAGGACCATATAAAATATCAGACTTGGCACAATTCTGAAGTAGTGACATGGGTGGCCCCCTGACTAATATGGAGTACCGTGTCAGGAAATACAGTGTCCTTGTAATCTGAGTGTCTTTATTCTTATTGTGTTCCTATTGTATCTGGAGTACCGTGTCAGGAAATACAGTCCTTGTATCTGAGTTTCTTATTCTATTGTGTTCTCTATTTGTAATGGATACAGGTGGTCCATGAAACAGTGTCCTTGTATTTGAGTGTCTTTATTCTATTGTGTTCTCTATTGTATATGGATACCGGTGTCATGAAACAGTGTCCCCTTGTATCTGAGTGTCTTTATTCTATTGTGTCTCTATTGTATAGGGAGTACCGGTGTCATGAAATACAGTGTCCTTATAGCTGAGTGTCTTTATTCTTTGTGTTCTCTATTGTATATGGAGTACGATGTCAGGAAATACAGTGTCCTTGTAGCTGAGTGTCCTTTATTCTATTGTGTTTCCTCTATGTATATGGAGTACCGGTGTCATTAATACAATTGCCTTGTTCTGAGTGTCGTTATCTATTGGGTGCTCTATTTATATGGAGTACCGGTGTCCGGAAATACAGTGTCCTTGTCTCTGAGTGTCTTTTTGCTTATTTGTGTTCTCTATGGGTATTGGAGTCCGGTGTCAGAAATACAAGTGTCCTTGTAATGAGTGTCTTGAATTCTATTGTGTCTTTATTAATTGTAGATGGAGTAACAGGTGTCATGAAATCAGTGTCCTCGCTTGTAGCTGAGTGTCTTTAATCTATTGTGTGCTCTATTGTATATGGAGTACCGTGTCATGAAATCCAGTGGTCCTTGTATCTGAGTGGTTCTTTTTAATTCTATTGTGTTCGCTATGTAGATGGAGTAACCCCGTGTCAATGAAAATCCAGTGTCATTATAGCTGAGTGTCTTTAATCTATTGTGTTCTCATTGTATATGGAGTACCGGTGTCCGGAAATACAGGTCCTTGTATCTGAGGTTCTTATTCTATTGTGTTCATATTGCGATATGGAGTACCGGTGTCATTGAAATTACAGTGTCCTTGGATCTGGTCGTTATTATGCTATTGTGTTCTCTATTGTATATGGAGTACCGGTGTTAATGAAATTAACAGTGTCATTGATGATAGTGTCTTTATTATATTGTGTCTCTAGGTTATGGCGTAAACGGTGTCATGAAATAAGGTCCTTGTATCTGAGTGTTTTTTGTAATTGTGTGTCTCTAGTGGAATGGAGTACCGTTGTAAGGAAATACAAGTGTCCTTGTATTTGAGTGTCTGTATTCTATTGTGTTCTCTATTGTATTGGAGTACCGGTGTAAGGCGAAATACAGTGTCCTTGTGAATTGAGTGTGTCTTTATTCTATTGTGTTATCTTTTTATGGAGTACCGGTGTCATGAAATACTGTGTCCTTGTATCTGAGTGTCTTTATTCTATTGTGTTCTCTATTGTATACTGCACGCATAATTAATATTTCTACCCTGTAGCCTTCTTCTCCAAGATCACGGTTGGGTTCACAACCCGGTATAAATCTGCAAGTTCTATTCTTTATTGATAGGCAGTTCAAAATAGAATGATGCTGCCTTAACCCAAACACTAATTGCAACAGAATCAATTCCAACAGAATTGGTATTGAGAATACCTTAAAACACCAACATATCAAAAGTCTAATAAAATCAAAGGAGTGGGAAACATATATTGTTAAGGGGGTAAGGTTATACAGGGGTCAAATTGAAAAGTATCAAAACGCGCAACGAAAAGTATGCCAACGTGTTCGTTCATTCCAGGATTAAAAAAGGATTAGTTTGCCATATCTGCAGGTTGTAGTTCAATAGTTATGGTAAAAACTAGTGGATTCAAAGGTCACATTGGGGGTAAAGTTTCAGATATATCCGTTCGTTATAAAAATGGTGTAATGTTAGTCTACGGTACAGAACCCGAAAAATATACTGGTTGCACCATCGATAATATTTGTGCATAATTGGAACGCCAAAACGTGACTGGGGGTCAGGGTCTATGGGAGGCACTAGTCATAAGTCTGTACTTCTTATATAGAAAGTTCAAACAAATAAAAAGAATATATTTACATTTCTTATCTCGTGGACAAATTTAACGTTTACAACCAGTTCGATCAAAATCGGACCATTCTATGAATTATAACCCAGGATGACTTGAAACTGTTATGAGCATAGTACCACAACTATAAACGTGTAGATAGGGGCAAACTAGACAGTTTTTTTAAACATTAGGAGGAGCCCAATAAATGGGTACATCATTAAATCAATTCGAACAATTCTAATTTTTTTACCCCTGTACAAACGTTACCCTTATTTCTACATGTTCCACTAGGTTGATTTTGGAGACTTTTAAATTATTATTTGGCGAAATATTTCAGTGAGGATATACACCAAAATGGTTTATGTGGCACTTTGTGTGGGGTCAAATCATACAATTATTGGACTATGAAGACAAACGGGCGAGATAAAAAAAGACGTTTAGATATCATCATATCTCATACCTAATCAGACATGAGATTAGGGTAGGTTTTTTTCGGAAACGTGAAGATATCATGCACCGTGGACCATGGAGATCAGATATGTTTTTTTCAGTCAGATCAAAATCAGACTATCAATCCCGCCCTTTTTGATATCGTATAGATTATACTTGATATTGATAACAGCAAGCAGTGATTTCCAACCCAGACTCCCATTTCACAGTTTTAAGGGTACAATTAGAACCGGCGAAAAAAAACACCATCCTTTTCAGAGGGGGCTGTGAATCAGTTTATCTCATGGGGTCTCTCGATTCTCGTTAGACCGGTGTGGCAGGAGATATAGTCATCCGGATTCACAGTTCCCCCAACCTTACACGGTGAAGAATAGGGCAATTGATTCAGTGGACTCTTCACCCAACTTAATTTCACGCTTCATTCGTTGTCGTCTATGGAGGCCACGGAATACGGTTCCTGCCGGACCATATCTCCTTTCACCCCGGTACCATCGGTCACAAGGCTTTCTGATCTGAGGTTCTCATAATTTTTAATGTCATCAGTTGGACAAAAAGTGCAGCTATATCTTCATATGTTAATATCCCATGTTCTTCTACTGGATAGTCACACGAGTGATCATTTAGGTGAAGTTGGCAATAACATACAAACATCTTGGGTCATCTTGACGAGGGTCAGCGGACATCTTAGCGTGCCAACCAGTCTGCAATATCCGCAAAAGAGTTCATGGATGTTCGTTTCCTCATATCGAATATTTCTGCATGTTAATAATAAATGCTTGTAATCACAGTTTCTGCTAAGACTGACTGACCAATTCCCTCTACTTGTCTTCTGTTCTGCGATTCGCCAACCTACGACCTACACCGAAGCTGGGGGTAAATTTGTGCGGAGGAGGTAGTTTCCGTCATCCTAATGAGATTGTCCTCCTTATGAAACAAAGATATGCAAAATTTTTTTCAAACTGAAATTTAAAACCGTCTAATACGTTCACTGTGTGAGTAGCCAACCCAGCGTGTTATTTTTTCGCAGTAAACAGCTACGGCGTTGAGATTACTGAAAAATAAATACGATGACATGCATAATATTTTCTATTTGTATAAGTTTAATACACATTCAAAATTACAATTTATGGTACTCATATTAATAGCAGTATGAATTTGCTACAAGGGGAATTTTTTACCATAATGTAAAAGCACGGGTTGACTAGGATATATTAATTGAGTGTTGTACGAACAATATTTTTTTCAAAGTCATAGTCACGTTCTCTTGAATTTCGAACATTGTAGGGATATACTTGAACTTCTCATTGAAACAAAGTTAAATCTGGATGTGACAAACCGTTCCATTAAAGAGGTGAATTCAAGATTAATTTCTGCGATTTATGAATTGTCCGCTTTCTCCTCCACAAAGATGATACTCCAAATATCAACAATACACGTTTATGAAAACAATAATAATATGCAAATTGGGAACTTCACCTATAAATATCAAACCTTTTAAAATTAGATTGGGTAATGTGTATGTTTACTATTCGTAGTTTGATCAAACAGAAGAACAACTTGCATTCTTTGCCTTGATTTAAAAATATTGCCACAATCACAATTCAAATTGTGGACTACAGGGCGACATAAAACCGTTTACCAAAATCTCCTACAAAATTTCCTTTACACGTTAAAGTTTATAATTTGTACGAGGCCCTATATAGGTAAAAATTCTGGGAAAGAGAATATTACAAAACTAAACAGCAATCTTTGGACAGCTTTATTAAAATGTGCTTTAGCAAATCTGCCATTTTTACAACCAAACTTTTAAAAACCTTGAACAAAATTAGGGTTTCTATGTGTTAAAAATGCAGGGGGCTGGGATTTGCCAAACCAACTTTCACCGAAGAGGAGGGGGGAAGGGGTACCACCCTTGTTTTTTCACGTAATTAACATTGCTAAAGACTACATGTGGTCAGTTACCAAAATGAATTTCAGCTCTGTTGAAAAAAAAAAACTGAATGAATTAGAGGCTGGCATTTGGAAATGAATTGAAGTTAGAGGCTGGCCAAATGAATTGCAAGTTAGAGACTGGAGAAATTAATTGAAGTTAGAGGCTGGCAAAATGAATTGAAGTTAGAGGCTGGCGTATAGGTAGGAGAAATCCTCAAAATAACGGAGAGGGGCGGGGTGATGTAAACTCATACGTGTGCACATTTCAAAGTGAGTGAAATGAGCAGTTGTATATTGCAGCAGTGCTAAAAGGTGCTCAATTCTTCTTCTTAATAATGTGATAAAAATACTGATTTTCTCCTTTAAAATCACAATTTGTCATTGTACAGAAAACACAAAAATAATAAACAAATTAGTCTTGTATCATTGTAATTAAATGTGTTTCCTATACACGCGCTATAGTTAGTGTTCTTAAAAATAGTCTAAAAATCCTTAGGTGTGAGTCCTCAAAGGGGAGGATGACCCGATGTACTGTATATAATGTTTTATCTAGATAGACAGAACCTTATCCAAAACCCCATCTGTAAAGTTCGCGCCGTTATATTTCCAATCCCGTTTGGGTTCGTTGTGGCTCGTGTGTATGTGAGAGCTAAATGTGATTTGTAATCATAACGTTCTAGATTTTCTCGCGTAATTGCTTCAATGGGTCCGGCAAAACTCTCATTGTTTGAATACCTGAAAGTGCAAGTTAAAAAACAGAACAGCTATACACATGCAACTTCTGGAACATTCCATTTAAAGAATGAAACTGTAGCGATGGTGTAATGTGATTGAACTTTGTAGACTCTCTCCTTAAACTTAGGATTAGAAATTATCAATCACACCTGTTAGATACTGGTAAATCTAATAGGTTATATGTAATAAAGCTGTTAAAAATATTAGAAATCATGCATAATAACAATATAACAAAGGAGGACAAAGTATTGTTCCAAAAATAATTGTATTACCATTTTAGCTGCTAAAGGCGAAAACTGGGAGGTGTGATGTTTTAAGACGATTTTCAAAAATGAAACTTATTCGACAGGGTAGTTGTCCGCACTTCATTGCTTCGCCGAAAATTGCACCAGTTCCAATAGGATGGTGGTAGCTACCCCTTACCAACATGTGGCACTTTAATTAACACTATATACTATGAAACTCATGCAAAGTAGAAGAGTTGTATTTTTGCCTCTATGAACAAAATCAGACCATATCGGTGAAAATGGGCTATTCCGGGAATTATCCACACCCTCTAAATGTGACAATTTGAAAAATTGAAATTACTTAGGGAATGCCCAAGCTATTTTTGACAAATCAGTTTGGGAATTATCCAGACATTTTTTTGGGCATTATGTCATCTTTGGGTGTTGGTGAACAATGAGAACGAAATTAACAAAAAACCAGCCTTCTATAGTGACCGCGTTTTTGGAAATGGGATTTTTTTTTCAGTTGGTCAGTAAGTAAAGATTCCCACTTTGCTAGGGGCGGTGGATAATTTCTAGAATAGCATTTGATTGTAGGCTCATTCATGGTGACTCTCTAGCTCTTTACAAGATAACGACTACTTTTCTTAATTCTAGAATCCTAAGATTGTACCAGACGCATATACCTATGCCTTGTGCTAGTAATGTAGTGTCTTTTTTGTTTTGGCAAAAATTGCTATAGAAAGGATAAAATCTAATTGCCTTCTATGTAAATGCTACAAAACCTTTCCAAAATTCATATTCCGACCCTAAACATTATCTCTAGGATGGCTTTCAGCCAAGCCAGCAATGGTCATAGAATAGAATCCATTTGCCAATTTAATAAAATGACCATCCCAATAAACAAAAGTTATAAAAGGTAAATTTGATTTTAAAATCAAATCAGTCGTATCTTGATTGTATTTAAACCAATGGAGCTTTGACTCAAGTCTTCAAGTCCATACAACAAGGTCGTAACCAGACTAATATTTGAGAGGCTTGCGAAGAACCATAAAATGGCCATTCTCCGAAAAAGTGTTCAAGTTTGGTCTCCAAACTGACCAACTATAACATAAGAATTCCTGAAAATTCACTGAAAATCGTAAATTTAATATCTCAGAAGCGGAACAATACATGGTGATCAACAAATATCCGATTTTTGTATAATAGACTAACGTAACCTGAAGTAACGTATCTACCAGGGGTAACGTATCTGCCGGCCTTTGTTCTTAGTCGTGCTGTCTTGATGAAAGTTACATGCTTCAACGACTTAGTCTCTAAACCTTACCAGGTATTACTTTCATACTAAAGCATGGTGTGGTATTCGACTTTATGTATCACGGCGTTTTGCAAGAGCGTAGCGGGAGGGAAGTAACTTATCTGGAGCGGTATGAACGTAACATGAGGGATTTCTTTCATTACTGGGGCTGTAAATTGTTAATTTTTAGCAATTTTGTATCCATTCGAATTATGGTAACGTATCTGGCTGCAATATTGGCGATATGCTCTCTGAGAACTCCTACGAAACTTCAATAATCCAATATTATCATGTTTTGAACTTAATAATTAGGACATAATAGAGGCTGATAAAAATGCAATGTAATCTGTGATATGCGCTCTTGTGTAATGAGCAGGGACATATTTTTAAGAACGGATTTGGGCTGGCGATAAGCAAGAATTATGCATCTTTAGCCTTATTGCTTGATACTTTCTCACACGGTTACAACTTCTAGTCCGGATAATTTTGAAAACATAACTCCTAATTATAAATTATATTAATAAATATTCATTCTTAACGGGCAAAAACAAGCTTTAAATTGTGCATGACTGTGAGCGACACGAAAAACCACTTTTTTGAACACTTTATCGGAGAATGGCCCAAAAGTCTAACGCGAACGCCTGTTCTTACGCCTGTGTATTGAAAATATTGTGACAGGAGAGTGATTGTATGATTCTTTGCAACCTCCCCGTTATATTTGTTTTTGTTTAAACCTCATCAACATCCAGGATGTAATACACAAGGGTTCAATATTGCTTAGAACTTGATACATATCACCATTTATACTTCTCGTGTGCATAATCCTATTTTTACAGTAGGCTGGCTCGTAAGGAACGATAGCTACCTGACTCTTTGGGTGAAAGGTGCAGTTAAGCGACAGCAATAATACAGGTATCATTATGAGCCAAAGCATCGCCAGTTCCTTTGGCGCAGTTCCTCAGATCCAATCACTTTTTTGTGCATTTGGAAACTATTACTCCCGAACATAATTTTCAAGCAATAAACAACCTACCCTTTGATAAAATCTATTTTAGCCATGTAACTCGGTCACCAAGCATGCCGAGTTGACGCGTTGCTACTTCAGTCTATATTTGCTCCGTTTATGACCGTTTTTGATTTTGACAACATCATGTGAAGGCTTTCCAAAATACCCCGAGTTTGATTTGAGTCCAATTTGACCAGGATACTTTACATCTACAATATATATGACTTTATACTGGTTTTTTAAGTAGTTGGCGTCTCAATAGCTCATCAAGGGGTAGATTTCTTCTTTTTTTGCCTCTGGTGCCCTAATAATTATGTTTCACATCCAGTTAGGAAGTGAGTTATGTATTTTGGCCCCTCAATACGTCTAACTTTCATCAGGGCCTGCCCTCAACACTTGACTCTGGCGTGCAAAGAGCAGAACAGCATTTACAGTGGACTTAGCCACGTGTTCCGTTTTGCATCTATATCGCTTACATATACCCCGTCTCATTTAGATAAACTAAGGCACTTAGTGTGCCCAACACTATATTTACAATGTCCAATAAAACATGAGCCCAACGAGCTGTTTTGATTATAATTAATATGAAAAGGTCATTGATTGTACAGGGCCTGTAGTTGGGCATCACAAAGGAGAGGGTTGATCTTTTGAAATAATAAGGCGAAACACAGAAGTGACACAATTTCCATTTCATAACGTCCATTCCGTTATATTTGAGAAAAAGATTTGTTTTGCTGTTTTTAAAATAAATGGTTTTTTCTAACTTTTTTTCGCTACATTGGGTTGTCTGTTCTGGAAGATGTAATCCCTATCAGCGCGCTCTCTGCATTGTGCGCTTCTCTGCAGGGACTAATTCATGTCTTGTAAATATTTGGGTATAAAAACCAGTAGGTATAGTACAAAAATACAAGTACAAGATTAAACTTTATCTTTTTTTCGCATTGCCATCTTCAGAACCGTCGCCGCCACATGTTTCCCATGGCTATTCTTCCCCTAAGAACATTATGCATACTCTCCAGCTCTTCAAGGCGTTGACAGCCTGATTCGGATGACATTATTTCTACGTATATTTTACATGCTCCGCTGTTTCGTCTACACATATGAATTAATTCATGATGGTGTAGCCACACCCCAGATTTAAGGTAACCCAAACACAGTAAACGTGTAATCATACTCTATGCAGATTTTGACGATATCATTTCACTGGTGGGGCCGTCGCCCATACAAGACTTGTGTTATACTTTAAGTAGACCTTGCAATGTCTCGTTCATTGAAAGTTACCGTTATTCATATGTCATCACAAAACATGAATAACAACACCCTCACAGTTTTTGAATATGGAAATATTGCTTCATACCATATACGCTTAGAATTTTTGCTGGTTCCCCATATAAGGCCAGCCCAGTAATCGTATTTGATCTCAGTACTCTGTGACTGACTCACTACTGCGTCAAAGTTTGACCTATATTTTTCCTCAAACTCCTAATACGGCAATCAATTATTCATTAGATGGTTTTTGCTTCAAGAGAATTCTTTCAAGTCTCAAATTGATTACATGTTTTGCCTACAGGAATATCATTTGTCGCAAATGATTTCAAATATAGATTTTTTGAATAGGACCAAACAAAACAATACAATGCACCCTAAATCTCAGAGCAGCTAAACTAGGTATATCAATATCATGTCCAGAATTTCGTGATTCGATATCAAAGCAACGGTGACGTCAAAATTGAGGATTTGTAGTCAATTCAAGAAAAACGTACCAACGTGACAGGTAACCGACCGGACATGACCACACGATTGGAGGCAATGAGAAGCTGTATTCTAACGGGGTCTCTCGATTACAACAATATCTCTGTGGGCGATGTTCAAATTGAAATGCCGACGCCTTATTTTCTGTTTGGGTACTTTCAATTCACAGAGCGGTCATCAGATTATTCCACTCGCTAACTCAGCAACGATCAGCACGAAGTGTCATTGTATAAATTGCAAACCAGAACGGGTAGAGTCTTGGGCTGAAGGTTGTCGGGTCCCAGCCGATGTTCTTGGCCACGGGGGGTGGGGTGGTAAATGCGCATTACCCATAATACTCCAGGCGGCTCGTTCCAATTCACATTACCATGCTCACATAACCTTTGGCACCTTAAAGCGCACAAACCACCTACTTAGACCTCTGGGACAAGCTAAAACACCCCAAACACCCACACGTCAATTTGTCATGTAAATTCCGCACAAAAGCCATCAGACAATGGCCCTACATGGTACCTGCACAAGGGTAAGTAATCCATCTGTATAAAATCCTTGTGTTGCCGCGTCATTGGGCATAATGTCAGTAAATCAGAGGTAGTTTTTTTGTAATCAGACGTTTGTCGAGGTTTCCGATAAGGGAATTTTGATAGTATTTCTGACCTAAATTTTGTTCATTTCACTTTATTGATCCATTCATTGCAACCTTATCCAAATGCTTGGGGTCCAAATAAACAAATCGAGTAAACTCGCGATCCTTCAAAATGCCACCCGCCAAAGGTATTGTCGGTGGTATGTAATACTCATGCTCTATTAGTCCAGCGACAGAACCATATACCTTGCATATGACCTTGCCAAAGATGTCTGCATGAAATATTTTGATGGTTTCGAGGTAATATTGACCTGCTGAATTAAAATCTTAATGGATACAACTCTTACTCCTTGTAGACTTAAAATCGTTACTGTCACACTGGGGTAAAACATTTCTAATGCATCGTTTCTCTCAAAAAAATCGGCTCAAATGTTTAAATAATAGTAATGCCAATAAATTGTACTTATCTGATTTGTTGACATTGGGGATATAATAAGGGGAAATGGTGTTGAGGTCCAGAGGGTCTATGGGGGAACATCATTATGGCCTTAACATAGGAAATTGTATTATCTGTTGTAATATTCCCATGCTGCAATTTGAAACCGAATTTGAACCATCGGATAATGTTTCTACCATGATGACCTTGAGATTCTTGTTTTTGGCTTCTCACTGCAATACAAAGGTTTTTCATATATACGAAACTGTAACCATTTTTTATCCTTAGAACCACCTGAACGTGTCCTATATGACTTGAATCATTTTTAAAACTCTCTCGATTGCTAATCCTCCCCCCCCATCTCAAAAATGCTCATGCATGTGGATCAAAGTTTCATCAGATTTGGGAGCATCAGGTTGTTTTGTGAATAGCCCATGTAAATGAAGGGTTTTTTCCTGTGAAGCAAAGACCGGGTTGACATGTCCGACTACTTGCCCCCCGGCACTCTTTCGAAGTCCGAAGTACGCATTACTTCGACTGGCCTGTTGTTCATGCTTCTGCTTCCTTATGTTTTGCCTGTTAATTGGTGGAAACGGCGGATTTATTTTAAGTACCAGACGCTGAATTCAAGTATAGACAAAAGATATGACACACGACTTTGTACGGTTCAATAATTATTTGGAAATTGCAGTTAATGAATGTCACGTGATTATTATTAAAAGTGCCAGCCGAAAAAAATCTGAAATATTGACAGGAACAATGAATACACCATATAAAATAGCAAAATGGTATAAAATGATAGTCATTTTGCAGTCAGCAGAATTATTACAATGCCCTCATGCTGCGGTCTAAGCTACTTCGAGTAAGTGCATAGAAAGCAAAGCACCGGGTCAATTTTGTGTGGCATAAGCCACCCTTTACACCAGGGGAATAAGTTCAGTTTTTGCAAACATGTGTAAAAGTATATACGGATTATATTTTACACTACAGGCGGGTGGGCTAACTTCGCTGTAAGAAGTGCCGTACTAGGATTCGTTGCCCCAGCAATCGGTCAAAAATCACAAGGTCCCACAGGACACATGCTACCAATGAGAGATTTGAATTCCCCGCGCAATAAGCCTTGTGATTTGATTGGGATCGATTGCTGGGGCACGAATCCTATTACGTAGCACTTCTACGGCTAATTGTCCGGAAGCGAAGACTTCCCAAAGATCAGTTATGGCAATAACAGAATATGGCACGTTGTGGAAGGCGCATGGCAAACGAATTACTGAGTTGCTTATAACACCATTCCTTTGCCTCCTACCGCCACAGCGCTATCATTAGTAACGATGACCTCGGAGTGCACCCTCCTGTTGAAGTATAGACATTTCATTTTCCAGTAAGGTTCATATTTGATTAAAACAAATCGTGCCAATTTTACGAAAATTAATGTCTATTTTTTAAAAAATTCCAGGTTTCAGATTATTACAAAATATCATTTAAAAAGTGACAACGTATAATAGGATAAGAAAAGATCAGGCTTTGCATGCAATGATTTGTAAAGAATATATTTCCTACATGGTTCAAATTTGTTCTGTAACTTCTCTCCCTTTCTTCGCCTAGCTTAGGCTAAATAACTATCCATTAAATATATAAAATCTCAATAAAACGCAGCTGAAACTGTAGCTTGAACTGATGGCTGCATGTTTTTCCCGTTGTCTTCTTTCCAACACGCGAAGCAAATCCGATGTGGTTCTCCTGTAGTTAAAAGAAAGACAGTATATTGCCCCAACTTTATATTTTGACGTAACTGGGAGGGCTGCATTTCCACAGGCGGAAAAAGCAGAATAATTGCTATGAGTTGGAATCCGATATTTTGGAGTTGTGGATGTTTTCCTTTCCACAAAACCCCCCCAAAAATGCTAGGCCAATTGTCCTGGTCTCGCACACACATTGAATTTTATCGTAAACATCGCCCTGTTTTTTGATCCTTCAGACATATCGGTACACGTTTCATTTAACCACATCCTGAGGCCGAGAACATTATGTCTCAGAATCAAAGGCAGCTTTCAGCCAGAAGCATGCCTCCTTCCTATGCCTATGTCTATTAGCAATGGCAGGGGTGCAAAAATGTGGGAGCTGGGAGCGCCGCTCCTGATAGACCATGGGATCGTGGACCAAATAAACAACTGTATAACCAATTCTGTAGTCCCCATTGGGGGCTCAGAAAACCAGTGTAAATTCATAATAATTATTACGATCACATAACTGTCTGTTCCCGCACATAAAACTGCACTTTTCTTAAAATATATACAATGTCACCTCATTTCTTTTCCCAAATCAGAGACCAATGGATACACATAAGACTTCAGCAAACCATGAGCTAAGATATTACAATGGGGCCGGGTATGTAAGGCCATTGTTAGCCCGGTTTTCCACCTCCACGATTCGGTTGAGTAACAAAATACCCCGTCCTCTCTCACAATAACTAACCCAGTGTACATTATATATAGGTCGTTGACACTCAATTTTCTTCTGAAAATGCCGTAAATTGAATAGAAATGAAGTTAAGCAATAATTAACGGCTTTGTTTGCACAAAAGTTGTTTAGGTCAGCTTGCCCAGTTACATTCTCTTCTGATGTTTGTGTTGCATTTTCTCCTTTTCGAAAAATGATGACAAACATGGCCAAAGTTAAATGAACACTCACTATATAAGCTCAATATTTACTTATTTGGGAATTAGTTTAAGTATTTGTCCTAAAATACTCTCTAATTGGAGAGCGTACAGCTTAATCTCTCAGCTGCGCGAACAATATAACATGGTCCTGCACTCCCAGAGTGAAAGGAATTTGAAGTTGTTTTTTCTTACAAAACACCGCATACCTGGCGGTTAGTCATGAGAATGGGTGGAAAGTATTGTGCCATTTTGGGGTGCAAAGTACCATTTTGTGCACAGAGGTATCTAGTGATATGCTAAACAAATCTGGTCTCGGGGCCAAATTAATTTCCTTCCAATATGGCCCGCTATTTTTCAAAATGCCGCCATCCTATAAAAAGGGCATTAATTATTGCAATATGTGTTGTACTTTTACTATATAAGGTCAGATAAGACTTGTTTAACTTTTTAAATGCATTTCTGTTATTTCCCACGCAAAATCGTATTTAATTCAAAATGGCGGTCACACATTGGGGCCTAAATTTCAAGCTGGGGCTGCCGCTCACAGAAACCTGCT
Source organism: Ophioderma brevispina (assembly GCA_023653785.1). NCBI lineage: Eukaryota > Metazoa > Echinodermata > Ophiuroidea > Amphilepidida > Ophiodermatidae > Ophioderma > Ophioderma brevispina. The sequence continues at coordinate 27,365 of JAMKCH010003315.1, read as the reverse complement.
TATGTTGTAGTTAAGTGCAAACAATGGGTTTTCGTTGATTTTCTAAAACGTTGGGCCCTCAACATTCCAACCACTTTTAATGTGTAAATTGCATGTCATGATTCCAAAATGGCTGCCATATTCAAATGTCTGTCAATTAAATGGGCAGCTACTGTAGAATTTGACATGTTAAAAGGTTAGTAATTGATTTTTATATGTGTCATGGTAACGTATCAGATTTAATCAACATCAACCCAATAATTGGTGCCTGGTATGGTTAAACATTTTACATTTTTTCTGTGTGCATCACATAAACAATATCGCTGCCATTTCAAAATGCTGCCACTATAAATTTAATACATGACCTTAAATGTCTGCTTGATTTTCTTTGTCCAAGTTGGTACCTCACAGGTCCTATTACCATTCTCTACCAGGTATCTTTATGTCTGCCCTGGTGCTGTCCATGTGGAATTTCGAAGAATGTTATCCTATTCAAATAGATGCTATGTCACTTTGTTGGCTATTTAATACAGAGTTATTAATTCCTGTTTACACTGGACCAAATCAGCAAATGGATGTGGTCTGTGAGGCATTCTGTTAAAATTACTCAAGTATTTTTGGATTGTTTTCCGTCAAATCAGTTACTCATTACATTCTTCATTTTGTTATTTCTGATAACATTGTAGACCCTCCATTCTATATTGTATGCATTCATCCCTTCATAGTTTCAAACTCTAGCTAGCGGGTAGTTGTTCTGTTTAGTGGATGATGGGGTAATAATCAGATACTACAATCTAACTATCTACTCCTGCAACCAATGAAAAGCAGTCTTACTACTTCCACGCAGTCGAATGCTGCTGCTCAAGGATACCCAAGGGTCATGCGTCGTCCTTGGACCACATACGTTGTGATTGTTTTCCTGTAGCCTAGCCTTGTTCAGCCATTCCAACCTCACGAAACTCTGGCTAGCATTTGGTACCGCAAGGATCGCAGATTCACACCCGCACATACCTATGGCCCAGACCCTAGGACCAAGAGAACTCTTTGTCCTCTGCTGATGTTTCCCACCTTCACCGTTTGCACGAAGGAGAACCACCCAGGAAGCAAGCAAAATCTTCCGTGATGTTGCAAACTTTTGCAACCCGAAGACCTCCTCCTTTATAAGATCCTTGGAGAACTAATGTCAACACTTTGAAAGATTTTGTTGCCTCATGTACAACAGAACAAGAATCCATTGATTCATATCCAGCACCTCAGATGCACTGTATAAACCCTCCAACAGAGCAGCATATCAGGCAGGACTTGCTGAGGACAAACATTGCTGCGAGCTCCAGAGCTAACCAGATCCAGCTGATTGGGGTCGGAAAATTGCAGCTTCACCGTCCTTTATGAACAACTTTGCCAGAGGCATCAAAAGCAGTCACAAACTGATGAAGTGTGGCGGTATTAAATAGAAATGTTTTGTTGGTACATGGCTGGCTGCCTTCACTGAATTCTGCACGTCCTTGTCTGTTGCATTGTTGCTCCGACATTGACCAGACCTGAATCTGCAAGGTCCTTTGTAAGTGCTTGTGCACCAACAATTGGGCCGCTGGTTCTACATTTTGCCAGGAGTGTCCTGTCTGCCTTCCAGGTATGCCCCCACTTCTCTGCAAAGGGGGCAACCTTGGTTGATCCGAATTCTGGTTCTGATCTGTTGAGACATCGCCATGAGGAGTCAGGTCCGGGTGGAAGATGCTCACAAGTTCATACCAACAGATTACTTTTGGTTGATAGCAATTCTTCTTTCCACAAAGGCAACTCTCTTAAACTCCTTTTATATCTGTTTCAATGTGGTTGGACTTTGCTTGAGAAATTCTCTCTCTGGATTTAAGGGCGGTTAAGCAGCTGGTCTTTCTCCAGACATAGGGTTTTTCCCAGTTTATAGATGCAGCTACCTCTTTGCATGCTCGCTATAAACTACAACACATGTTTGGTGGAGCAATTCCTTCCTAGGATGTATAAGTTGGTTAGTAATACGGAGGTGCCGGTTCGATCCGTCCATGCGCAATGTGGTTTTTTTTCAAACACTTGTGTGCGCTGGCCTTCTCAGGGGAAGAGCTTATAAAATATCATCCTTGTCTACCTTGAGAAGTATTTAAAATTAAAAACAAACATAAATTGTATCTGTAAATATACCGTTCTGATGCTATCCGCTAGAAAGGCGATACCTTTGGATCCGAAAACCTATAGATGATATCGCGCCTCTCCCAACCCAGTCTTGAATAGCTCAGTTGGTTATAGCTCGTGCTATATACGGAGGTTGCCATTTGAAGTTTCCCCCCCGGCCCGGCCCACATTTTTTCTTCAACACTTGTGTTCGCTGGCTATCTCCATTAGACAAGGATGGATATTTATTAATCTTTCCCGCAGGGAAAGATTAGTAAATTCCAATCCTTGTTTCTACCTGGAGAAATAAGTAGATAAAACTTTCAAATTGGTTTGGGTAGAAATTTGGCTGCTGTGGAAGGTTCTGTTGATACCTTCGACTCGAAGCTTTCTGATGGCGATACCATTCTTTCTGCTATTATGGGTCATATCGGTGGCTTCAATTAAGGTGTGCCTGGTTTTGATACTTTACTCTGACACTTCCCACCTTTAGCAGTTGTTTAATGAGAAAGGATCGGCTCAAACATGGTGGAGTGGAATACCCTTGCTATCCTTTAGCACCTTCCGATGGAAAGCCTGGTATGTATTCGTCCTAAAGCCATTGGGATGAATCTCCGGGCAGTCGTATTCACTTAGTTGGGACAAAAGTTTTCATAGTTTTGGAGCAACCTCTTCACGTTCGCTGAAGGTCATCAGTAATCCTATGCAGTTATTTGTTCTTGCTAGTGTTAAGTGCCGCTTAAAAGGCACTTTGTTTGGTCTTACTGCAGTATTGACTTAGAGTCTAGGGGAACAGGATTCGAACAATACTTGCTATACAGGTTAGGGAGTTGCCAACATCGTATAAGAGCAGGATTGTACCCTCTATTCCAATGGGCACTATAAAAATGATGGCGGCAGCTTAGGGTCGTGTTGGAGGTGATGTAGATGTTGACTGCTAACAATTTCTTCAAAGCTGGCAGTCTTTATTGGCCTTCATGTAGCCCCATGGGTACTATGGCTTGGGGTTGAAATCCCCAATTAAGAAATGAGGTTTAGTGGAATTACCGAAATTGGAATTGAGGGTGCCTGAAATCTACTGATGGAGGTTTGTAGGGACTGATATAACTATGAACATGTTGTCAGCGGCAGATATTGCTTCTACAAACGGGTTCTGTTTCACACGTAGAAAAATTCCAAATGTCGATTGTTGTCTACGATATGGCAAGGAATTTAATGGAAATTATTTAGTAAGACATTTGCTACACACATTAAGGCTACCAATGTACTTCTGCCGAGGTCAACTCATTTTTTTTCTTTTTGGGTGGTGGCAATTTGGCTATCATTTTCGTAGAAGGCCACGCAATAGGGATTCGTTGCCCCTGCAATCAGTTTAAAACAAATCACAAGGCTTAGAGCACGGGGAAACAAGCTTTTCATTGTGTAACATGTTTCCTGTGCCCTGTGATTTTTTGGACTGTTTGCTGGGGCAATGAATCGAATCTCCACCATGGATGTACATTGTACAAGCTGTGTAAACACAGAGCCAACAATTACCAAATCAAATAGGGTATGATATTTTGAATGAAAAAAAAAAACCATATTCAAGTAGCACGGAGGGGAAATCATACAGGCACGTAAGTGACACTTCTAAAAGTAGTGGCCATTCGAGGTTTAAATTCTTGGCCAAATTATAATGAAAAAGCCCAATTGTAACATAGACCTGTAATTGGTTCCTCTTAAGTGATGTGAATTCCTTCCTGAGGGAGTTATATCAAGATTAAGTAAAACATTATTTCTTGATAATCAAAGGATAAGCTTGAGTGACAAATTAGCCCCATTTGGATTTTCGCCGCCATTTTGGATTCAGGTCTTATTTGGTGATATTCTAAGTGATGTGAATTCGATCTAATGACAGGGTTCAATAAACAACTAGCGGAATCAAACAAAGATCAAGAAGAACACTCAATTCTTGATAATCAAATGATCCTTCTTCAATTGGCCGCCATTTTGGATTTTCTGACCATTTTGTGGAGTAAATTTTTGCCCTTTTTTTTTAAAAAAAAAAAATTTTTGCATGTAAACAATGGAATTACCAGTGGAGTGTCAATCAGGGTATTCTGTTCTAAACGGCACGAAACACTATCAATGAGTAATTGGATCATATTATAAACATAGAAAGCACGTAAAAAAATGACATTAACAGTGGGCGGCCATTTTGAATTGGCGCCATCTTGGAAGGAATTAATTTGGCCCCTAGACCAAATTTATTTAGCATATTCAAGAGCTACATCTGTGCCAAATTTGGTACTTTTCACCCCAAAAGGGAACAATAGGGTTGATATCTTGCACCATTTTGCATGACTAGGTGATGTTGAATATCTTTAGTTCATTGTTTGCTGAAGTCGATGTGTATCCAATAGTCACTGATATGGGGGAAATGAAATTGAAGTGACATTTTTCTTTTTCAAGAAAAGTGCCCGTTTTATTTGTGGGAAACAGGACGATTGATATGATTGGTTTAATTTTTATTAATTATGAATTTACACTGGTTTTCCCTAGCCCCCCGATGGAGACACAAAAACAACAGCATAGATAGAAGGAATTGTCCCATCGGTACGAGGAAATTGTTGAAAATCTTGTAGGTATCAATGTGAACATTGTCATGTGGCTCCTGAGGAAAGAACACATTTTTGCCACCAATGAGCAATGGTTCAGCTTCACTGCTAAAACAATGAAACCGCTGGAGCGAATCTGGCCCTTTTTTTTAGGCTAAAAGTAGCCCCCAAAGGCCAAGGAAAACTTTAACTGGAGAGTTATAAATGTGAAAGTGGAGATAGACCGAAAACATTTCGTGCAGCAGAAGCACGTAAAAACATACCCGTCATCTAATTGATTCATTGATTCACCATCGTAACAATTGCAGTTCGATAAAAAGATGTTGTAAGCTTCCTACTGACTTTCTGAAAGATTTCAATATGCTAAATGTTGTTTCATTAATGAAATTAGATTCGCACAGCTCACAGCTTTACTCAATAATGGTAAGCAATGGTATAAAACCAACCCATACTAGGCCAATGAATTGTTAGACATTTATCAAACCATAATCAAAATTAATTAAATATTCATGATCAATGAAGATACGAAAAGGGGCAAGGTTCGTTTTTCAATTTCCCAAATTAATCATCCTCTTTCATTCCAATATCAATAAATGCCATTGTATACGTTAAGTAGGATCATGTTTAAAGTCGTGATAATAACTGATGACGTATATACGTACTTGTAAAAATCGTTCTGGCAGCGTGTCACCGAATGTTCGGACTGCGCGGCCCTTGCCAGTCAACAGTATTATTGGCAGTCAAAATTATGAATTCTTTCACACAATAGTTCCTAGGTTGAATCATAACATGTAAAATATAAAATTGCGCCATACTAAAAATTCTGATTTGTAGGAATTATACCAATCCCTCATCACCAGATAATAATGCTTAATTGTTTTGTGAAAGAATTAAATTGTTTAGACCTTACCATTCTCAAAATAGACAAATGTACATAAATACACGTTGTACAAAAATTCTTTGAAAAAGAATATCTTCTATAGTTTTCTTATAATAGACGAACAGCCTATTCTAAATAACGAGATATCTTGCCTGAAAGGTATTAATAGAAATCGTTGTATTGTCTGTTTGGTAAAGGTCAATGTTTTTTTGGCACCTAACATTCATGCCTGTCCACTAATAATCACTGATCGTAAAGCTCCTAATCGAGGGCGGCACAATCACTGACTCTGAAAGCTTCCGAATCGAGGTCTTCTTTAACATAGAAATTACAACATAACCTCATATTGACTTTCATATTATAGTTTTAATTAAAATTTTTGGATCCATTAATTTTTATTGTTACACAGTGTTGTACTCCTAGACTATACAATAAAGCCTACTGCATCCAAATGATATCGATCATCTAAGACCTTGGGATTGAGCAGTTTGTAGTTGACTATCTCTGGTTTGAGTTGGACTATGTTAACATTACAAAAAAGTTATGTTTGAAATACCGAGTCTTCCTTATAGGGCACCCCGGGACAAGAGATTTTGGATACACAGTTTTTAGAGTGCAGAATGCAACAACACTATCGAAAACCACTGGATACTTAACCATTTAGTAATAAATGGGAGGTGTTATAGCGCTTCGCCGTGTGGTAGTCGGAAGATCTTCTGCAAATGAAAACAGCTCGTTTAGTTGACAAGCAGTCATAGTGCCATCGTAAGTATCATGTTGATATCGGGTTACAAAGGAGAATTCCTCTTCTCGGGGTTTGGGGAAGAAGTGTTTGAAGATGTTTGGTCGATAGTTTGAAGAGTGAATCAGAAATTTTTGGTCCAACCTGGGAAAATGTTTGGAACTTGTGTAAAATAATGGGGGTAACCTTATACAAGCTTATTGACATTAAGCCAACCAAATTGTGTTTTTTTAAATGTTTTTTTTTCACACCAACTGCATTGTCTTTTTATAAGGATTAAAAAGTATAGATTTGCTGGGTTCCGACCTTTAGTTTACGACTACAGCCTTGAGAAGGTTCAAGGGTCAATCCTGAGGCAAAAAACAACAAAAAAACAAAACACAGTGCCTCAAATTTCTTGATAATCAAATGATACTTTTTTCAAATTGAGCCGCCATTTTGGATTTCTGCCATTTTGGATCAATTTTTGCTAATGTACCAATGGAATTACCAGTGGAGGTCATCAGGGTATTTCTGTTCTAAAAATGCACGAAACACAATCAAACTGAGTAATTGGGATCATATAGAAACACTAGAAAGCACTAAAACTGACATTTTTAACAGTGGCGGCCACTTTGATTTTGGCGCCATCTTGAAGGAAAGTAAATTTTGCCCCTAGACCAAATTTCAATTTAGCATATCAAGAGCTACATCTGTGCCAAATTTTGGGTACTTTTCACCCAAAATGCACAATTGGTTTGATATCTTGCACCATTCTGCATGACTAGGTGATTGAATATCTTAAACTCCATTGTTTGCTGAGTCTATGTGTACCACTAGTCCACCATGAATATTGGGGAAATGAAATTGAAAGTGACATTTTTTTTTCTTTTTTCACGAAAATGTGCCATTTTTTATTTTGTGGCAAACAGACGATTCTGATGATTTAATAATTAATTATGAATTTACACTTGGTTTTCCCTAGCCCCCCGATGAGACTACAAAACCACAGCATAGAAGGACATGTCCCCCCATCGGGCTACGAGGAATGTTGAAAATCTTGTAGGTATCAATGTGAAATTGCATGTTGCTCTTTCCTGAGGAAAGAACACATTTTTTGCACCCCTGAGCAATGGTTCAGCTTCAGCTAAAACATGAAACCGCTGGATCGAATCGGGTCTAAAAGTAGCCCAAAGTCCAAGGAAACTTTAACTTGAGATTTATAAATGTGAAGTGGAGATAGTTACCGAAAACATTTCGTGCAGCAGATAGCAACGTAAAAACATAACCGTCATCGTAATTGAATTCATATCACCATCGTATACAATTGCAGTTCGATTAAAAATGTTGTAAAGCTTCCTTACTTGACTTTCTGAAAGAATTCAATCTTGCTAAATCTGTTTTTTCATTAATGAATATATCGCACCAGCTCACAAGCTTACCCTCAATATGGTAAGCATGGGTATAAACCAACCCCATACTAGGCCAATTGAATTGTTAGACATGCGTCAAGCCATACAATATTAATTAATATCATGATCAATGAGAACGAAAGGGGCAAAGGTTGTTTTTTCATTTCCCAAATTAAAAATCCATCTCTTTCATTCCAATTCCTTAAATCCATTGTATTAAAACCGTAGTAGGATCAATTGTTTTAAGTCGTGATTAAATAACTTATAATATATAGTACTGTAAAATCGTTCTGACCGAAGGTCGGACCTCTGCCGCGGCAGCACCTTTGCAGGCAACAGTAGAGTGGCGTCAAAATTATGATTCTTTTCACACAATATTTCCTATAGTTGAACTCAATAACATGTAAATCTAAAATTGCGGGCCACTACTAAAATTCTGATTTGTAGCAAGAATATACCAATCAATCATCACCATATAATAATGCTTAAATTGTTTTGTGACAAATTAAATGATGTTTTAGACCTTACCATTCTCAAAATAGACAAATGTCCATAAAACCCGTTTTAACAAAATTCTTTGAAAACGAATATCTTCTTAGTTTCTTATAATAACGAACAGTCTATTCTAAATACGAATATCTTGCCTGAAAGTATTTAATAGATCGTGTCTGTTTTGTTAAAGGTCAATTTTTTTTTTGGCACAACATATAATGCCTGTCCACATAATAATCACTGATCTTAAGAAAGCCCTAATCGAGGTCTTTCAATCACTAATCACTGATCTTAAAGCTCCTAATCGAAGGTCTTTCACATAGACCCTTCAACATAACCTCATATTTTTACCCTCATATTAAAGTTTTAATAACTTTTGGATCCCATAATTTTTATTTTACACAGTGGTTGTACGCCTATCCTATACATAAAGCCCTTACTACTGCATCCAAATGATTAATCCGATTCAATCTCCAGACCTTGGGATTGAGCAGTTTGTAGTTGACTATCTCTAGTTCTTGGCTATTTAATCATACCCAAACTTATGTTTTGAAATAACGCGAGTCTTCCTTTAAGGCACCCTGACAAGATCTTTTGGATAGCACAGTTTTTTTAGAGTGCAGATGCACACAACACTATCGAAACCCACTGAAACCCCGACTGATCCTTACCCATTGTAATAAGTGGGTTTATGCGCTACCGTGGTAGTCGGTAAGATCCTTCTGCAAATAAACATCGATTTTAGTTGACAGCAGTCATAGTGCCATCGTAATTATCATGTTGATATTAGGGTTACAAATGAAGAAGAAAACCTATAAATTTCAAATTTTGGGGAAGAAGGTTTGAAGATTGTTTGTCTATAGTTTGAAGATGTTTAACAGAATTTTTTGGGTCAACCCTGGGAAATGGTTTTGGAACTTTGTAAATAGGGGTAAACTTAGTACAGCCTTATTTTTGAAATTAAGCCAAATGTGTTTTTAAATGTACCCCAATGCATTTGTCTTTTTATAAGATTAAAATTATGTTTGTCTGGGTTCCGACCTTTAGTTAAAACGACTCCAGAGTGCCGAGAAGGTTCAAGGTCATCCTGAGGCAAAAAAAAACAACATTGCTGGATTTGGTTGAACCTGGTGTGCAATTTTGCGCTGGTTATACTGAAGCAGAATATGCATTTTAATTCTTTGGATGACAGCTGTGTCCACAATTTGATGTGAAATTTGTGTGACCCTCGAGTCCATGTATAACCCTGGTTTCATTTGCCGCCGCACTAATACGCATCCAAATTATACACATTGTCAAATAAGGCAAGACTCCATTTTTCAATCAAGAATCGGAAACACTTGGAAAATTATACCCCATGATGACCTGTACCAGTAATACCTAAAGGTGGAAACCTAGACAAACTATACTGTTTTAATCCTTACAACGAGACCAGGAGTGCATTTTAAAGCGGGCGCTGGACATTTTCACAAAACGAAATTTTTCTTCTTCAATTTGCTCCTCAATAATGAATTGTCTAGGGTCAATAGAAAATAAGATACGTTTTGCACATAAAAATAACACCATTCAAAACAATAGGGACTTTAATAAGAGGTAAAGACATCACGGTAATTGTAGGCTAACTTTTAAGTTTTCCATAACTTTACTCAACAAATTTTGGTACATTACAATGATGAAATACATAGACTCGTTACTCATTGATATTAAAAACCACAAAGTCACACACCGGTCAACGGGTATATGTCCGTGGGAAACATGCATACGCGGTGCGGTTTTCTTGTGTGAAACGCGCCATTTTCCTGTCCGTCCCCTGCCCTTAGATAACGTTTTTGTTTAACCCATAAGGACACTGATTTGGTCTTAATCATTTCAGGTGAGGGCTACTTTTATATAAAGCGTTTACAACCATTCAAAATATCGGATGTTGAAAAATATTGAGGCGCACTATTTTTCCAAATGGTGCAGTGTCCTTCGTTAAAAACACATTTGCTTGTTTCAATTTTATAATCCCTGTACTAAATTACCCTATTTTTAACACATCGGTCAATAAAAACAATAGGCCAGTCAAAAATAGAATGAATTCTGCCTTAACCCGCACTAATGCAACAGAATCAATTCCATCTCCAAAACAGAATTGTATGAGAATACCTTCAAAAAACAACATATCAAAAGTCCACTAAAATCAAAGGAGGTGTAACATATATTTTTAAGGGGGTAAGATGTTTTTAGATAAGGGGCCAAAATAATGAAAAGTAGCAAACGCGTCGAAAAGTAATGCAACGTTCGTTACATTTCCCATGAATTAAAATGAAGGTGATGACTGTGGTTTGGCCATATCTGCAGGTTGGTAGTAATTTCACAATCGTTATGAGTCACAATAGGTTCAATGCACAATGAGGGTAAATTTTTCAGATAGATCCGTTCGTTTGTTTTATTAAAAAATGGGTGTCAAAGTGTTCGTCTAATGTACAGAACCCGACAATAACACTGGTTTGCACCATCTATAATATTTGTTGCAATCATTGAACGCAAAATGTGACTGGGGGCTCAGGGTCTATGGAAGGTCACTACAGTCATAGCTCAATAATTCGTTATATGAAAGTTCCAAAAACAATCTATTTACATTTACTTTCTAGTGGGGTCCAAAATTTTCACCTTTTCCAACCAGTCCGTCAAAATCGACCATTCTTGAATTTTACCCCAGGATGACCTTGAACTGTTACGAGCCTATGGAGAAACTTAACGCGGAGATAGGGGGGCACAACATAAACCTTTTTTAAAACCTTAGGAGTAGCCAATAAATTTGTACATCCTTTAAAAATATCAATTCGAACAATTCTAATTGTGTTACCCCTTTACAAAACGTTGCCTGCCTCTTATTTCTGACATGTTTCCACAGGTTTGATTTTGTAAAATTTGAATAGTATTATTTTTGGACTATTTCCAGAGTATACTAACGACCAAATTGTTTCTGTTGGCATTGGTGTTGGGGTCAATCAATACAATTTATTGGGACTACAACATTTTCCCAGATGTTGGAGCCAGAATTCTAATTCAGCACCCTTCAAACTATAGAAAAAAAAACATCTTCAAACCTTCTTCCCAAAACTTCGAGAATAGGGTTCTTATTTTAAACCCTCACTATTATACGGCATGAATAGTTTGGTAAACATTGAAGGTGCTTGTTCCGGCTTACATGTATCGTGCTTTCTACTGGTTTGACGAGCTAGACTGTCCACAGTCTCGGCTCTGTCGTCTTGATTCAGAGAAACAATAGGTTCAAAGGACATAAATCAAAACTTTTTTATTTAGTGGAAGTTTTCTTTTACAGCTGTGATACTCACCAACATATACAAAACATATAAAAAAAAAACACAACATAAACAAACGAACAGAGATACCACTGGGGCCATTGCCTACACCCACTGCCTGGACCTATCGGTCCTATTGAATACCATGCGCCCTCATCTAGTTGGTTTATCCGTCATTAGTACCTGATAGGTATAAATTCACGCAATGGAAACAAATGTACGGTGTGAAAGCAGATATCGGCAGGTGGGAGTCTAGTCGGGGCTCAATAAACGATAACGGACTAAAGCGTGAAACTAATGTTGCGTAAAGAGTCAACTGATCGATTGCCCTATTGTTCACCATTGTCCCGGAATATGAGTACGCCGGACAAATGGTTCTTCTCCACCGGTTTGATATGGGAAAATCGAATAATTGCATGTTGCAATGCCCTGTCATTCTAGCAAGATTGTTGGTTAACCCTTAAAACGGCGGTTTTTTGTTGTTGTGTTTTTGCTATCTTCGCAAGGAAAGTTGATTCGGAGGCCTAAACTGGTAGGACGCCAATGAGAAAAAAAACATGGGCCTTAATCTATTAAAATTTGATGTTTACTTCTGGGACAAGGAAATCGGAACGAGCACCTTTAATCACTCCCCTTCTCGGTGGTGTGGTTTACACACATTGGGTAAGATGTGGTCCTTGGTAAGGCAAGTGTTACCAAAGCACCACTTCTTACCCATTTGTTAGGTACCCAAGGTAATTTAGAGCTTCATTTTATTCGTTTACATTTTGTGTCCTAAAATTCTTATTGATTCAATGCCAATTTTATGTTTGTTTTAGTGCCAAATGCCGAATTGAGTGTTTCCGTTATTACCTACCTCGCTAGAGGTTTAAAATGGGTTTGACGTTGATTTTCTACGCGCAAGCTGCTTTTAACTACCTTCACATTCTGTTTGAGCCCAGCCATGTGACAAAAAAAGCAGAATTTTGGTGTTGAGCTGGCGAAGGTATCACTCGCAGATACCGCGAATAACTGTGCGACTGTTTGCGTTTATTAAAATCGTGCATCTCTACGCCTTCGTTCCTGCTTTGCTGCATGCGAATGTGCCGGATTTTTTCTTGCCGCCAACAAGACCCCAAGTTGAAAAGTGTCAAATTTCAGGGGTTTTCGGCGTGTAATGGTAAAAGTAAGTCGGTGACCCTCATCTTTTATTTCAAAATTTTGAAGAACGACATCGGGACCCCCTCAAAAGTTCGAAATTACAAAATTTTATCGAGAGGTTTTTTCTTTGTAGGCGATCTAAACGTCCAAATTTTGACGTGGTTTCCCTAGACTGTGCGTGGTTAAAAGTGACAACAATACCTTGTTTGTTTTGGTATAGCTCAAAACAAAGTCGGTGACCCCCATTTTTATTTCAGATTCTAATCAGCACCGTTGTAAATACCATAATTGTGAATTCGGGAAAATTTTATCGATAGATCGCTAACCTACGTCCAAGCCCGCCCTTAACGTCGGAAAGGACTCATATTTTAAAACAGTTACTGTTATTATTGTTTCCTGTAGCATATTAATCGCACAATGCTGACCATGGCACTCGAACTTCCCACTCCCAACATCGAGTGCGCTAGTCCATTGCGCCCACCACGTGAGGTGATGGGTTGTACTCGAATTTGACATCACAAGTTTTCAGAGCGTATCCTCCATATATTTCGATCAACGTATTAATGAAACGAACCCAATTCCAATAATTATAAAATTAGAGACATTTGCTAAAACTCTTGTTAAAGTGGCCATTAAGTGATACAAATCTGTAACGTCCTTCTAAATTGAATAAGGTACATTTTTATATGTTGTGCCACATTCAGTTCCACTTTTAAAGTTCTCTCGTTTGTGCCTGTCTTAACTCTTGTGCCATTCGCAAAATTCCAGTATATGGTTTTTAGTTACTTTTTCTAATTACCTTTTGTTGAATATTTGTAAGCAAGAGCTTACCATTTTTACGGTGCGAATTCAGTACTCTCTGCATTGTCTCCACGCCAATATTCATTTTCTCCATATAACCAAATGTTTTTGTATTGGACGAAGATCTCTCATAAGTGTGACAGTAATCCTTTTGCTCATATGGTGTCGGGTATTTTCTCACGGCCCCCCCCCAAGGTTCGTAGTGAGAAAACACTATCCTCATTCTTCCATCTTTGATCTAACAAACGATAATATATTTGAAAATAAATATGACGATAAAAGGGTCTGTCTATACATATCACGTTTTTCCAGGCCATTTTGTTTTTTTTTTGTTTTGTTTGTTTTTGGTTTTTGTTATTGTTTTGTTAGGTGATTTAGGTATTTTACCATGTCCCTTCTTTACAATTGATGAGCGCTATTTCTTAATATCAAAAGCGCTGTTAAAAAGTGTGAAATAGCCCCATCAACATGGCATCAAGTACGGTCCTATGGATGGCAAGGTAAAAGGGTCCTAACGTACTGGTCACAACGATTTGCATCTAGCACAGCGCTGCATCTAGAAGCCGACGTCAAACATGTTTTCCTTGGTTGAATTCCCGGGGTGGGGGTTCTTGGTTTTGTCGGGTACTCATGCGGTCGTGTCCAAAAAAGAGGGACTAGCTGAAAATGCGGGACTACCGCTAGGGTAAATCAATTCACATAATCAAGTTCTAGTCCCGCTATGGGTAATCACCTTCCAGTAGGATTGTGGACGGGCTCTTGACAAACTGGGAAATTAACATTTAACATGTCAGTAAAATAGCCCTGCAGTGTGTAAATTGGTCTTAAAGTTACAAGTGTTAATTTTCTCTATATATTGGTTATTTAAAGGTATATTTCTTATTCACGTATTGAAAGGCTGTCCCGCTAGGGGTATAATTTTACCCGCAATGGTCCCGTGGGTATAATTTTCAACCGAAAACGGGTAATTTTAACGGAATACGGGTCCCGTTTAGGGGTCAATTTCGGAACCCTTGGAACGAGCATGGGTAATGGGTACCCAACAAACAATTTGAGACCCCCCTCCCCCGGGTTTGAATTGTAGAGTGTCCCTTTGTCTGAATCAGTGTTTGTTAAGCAACGCGGTCATTAAGTACTGGTCCTGAAAAACAACGCGTTTCTGAACTAACCAATCACAACGGGGGAACAGAACGTACTTTAAATAACGCGTTGCTAGAACTGATTTCAGACACAGACACTCCCGATTTCAACAAGGAAAATGTGTTTTTGATTGTCGGCTTTCCTAGATGCAATATTTTAGTTGTTTGTAAACCTGTGGAAACCAACCCAAAACGGGGACAAAAAAGCATGTACTATTCTGCCAGGTCTCTCTGATTCGTTGATGCAGTCACAGACCCTGGCTATTTGCAGGTAAAATTACAAAAGGGCAAATTTTGAATATCTTTAGCGTCCAAATTGCATTTCACAGCGCTCTCGAAAAGTCTTCAAGAAAATTTCGACTGGAAAGTTTCCAAGGGATCCAGAGAGATGGTGATCAGCTAGCTCATCTTCGCTTATGTACTCATTCTATTGTATTCCCAGCTTCATTTGTCAAGGTAATCTCCTGAATTAACAGCTTTGTTTAACTGCCAGATATGCCTGGACGTTTTATAAAATGGATTGTCTTGCATTGCTGTAATCTTTTTGATTAATTTTGGTGAGTTGCTAAATTGAAAGAGATCTGGCCCGCCATGCGTCTGGGAGCTTATACAGCTGCGCTTCAATTATTGCACGCGTCCACGGTATCAAATCATATTGCGCATTTCCCGCGCAAATGTCGAGTTTTCACGGCGCTGGTGTATCGACTCTTCCTCGCCATAGTCGAGTGTGCAGCGGTAATATTGCGAGTTTTACAGCGCTATCTGTCCAGTTTTTTGCCCTCTATACAAATCGAGTTGGGTGCTCTCTATAATGGTGCGTTTGACAATAAAATCAATGTCCCCTTTTTTTTATTACGCTTCCACGTATTCAAATCATTGGCGAGTTTTCCCCGCGCATGTCGATTTTCACGCGCGTGTATCGAGTTTTCCTTTCCTCGCATAAAAATGTCGAGTATGCAGCGTTAATATGTCGAGTTTACAGCGCTATATGTCCAAGTGTTGGCCTCTATAGCATCGAGTTTTGCTCCTCTATAATGGTGAGTTCTGACATCAATTCATGTCCATTTTTACAATCTCCAGAGAAAGGATTTTTGTATCTCACTGAGGAAAACTCGACAAAGCTGCGTCAACTACGAAACCAGGCACTCAAATTCAACCAATTGGAACAATTGCAATAACTGCCCTTGAATGTGAAAAGGTTCGCTCATTTGCCATGGTTATGACCCTATGGGAAACAACTAAACACTTGACCATTTTTTTCCCCATTGACTGTGACTCTTGATTGGATTATTGATTGGGATGTTGTAACTTTTTTCTTACAATGGATTTTTCCCTGCCAGTGACCTTGATAATTGGCCCTGCTTGTATCACAGCCCAGTTTTTATCTGTCTGCCAACATGGGAATCATCATTAAAATTCCCATCCACTTCCAAAACTGCCTACAAATTCCAATGGCAATAATAAAAACCTGTGAAGTTTCTTCAATCAAGAACCCTTACGATGTCAAAACAACTTCAACTTTCCCAAATAGAGCTGATGAAATCCAATGGATGTAAATCCTAACCCTGGACCACCTCACTGCAACCAATACTCTGTGACTATGATCTCCCACCTCCCCACGCCCTGCCAGATAACGCTGGTATCCTTGTTATCACTGAACCCTATCATGGAAACAATCTTCCCAGACTCCCCTTCAGACACCTGAACACTATCACCATCTCAGAATTAACAGATTCCTGTCACCGCAGAAACCACAACGTTGTTGGTCGCCGCAAAACATGGAACCACAACAACTCCTCCATCCCCCATCCCCTATCGCCTTGATCCTGACATGGGACAATCTTGTATTCCTGTACTTACAACATCTACAAGGCTACCAAAGAATTTCAACCGGCTCGACCAAAAGGACCCAACGTAAGACAACTTGAAATCTCTTTCCTAAGTCAACAATGAGAATTCCACCCGTAAGCACCACGTAATTTTATGGAATGCTCGTTCTAACAAAAAAACAAAGTGGTTTGAACTCACAGACTATATATATTGTTTAACGGATGTAAAGATATTCATGATAATTGTAGAAATCATGGTTAAATGAAAGTGACGATGGAGTTATTGGTGAATGTACCCTCCTGGTACACTTTTCTTAATATGCCTCGTATTCTTGGTAATCTTGGTGGCGGGAATAGCTGTGACCTATTTAAGAGACAACCGTTTGAAATGTAGTAAAACAGGTGACAGTATTATGATACTTTTGAAATTTGCTCAATGTTACCAACAACGCCAAACTCCATGTATTTTGTTATTTATATAGGGCCCACCTCCATTCCCCTAAATCATCTACATTTCTATTGTTTCTTAGGGAGTTTGAAAACATTTTTGTCACTGAAATATCTATGTTTCCAGGTTAAAATTAATTTTGCTTGGAGATTTTAAATGTTCATGGGTACAACCCATCAATGTGACGTTCGTTTTCGTTTTTCCAATGCCAACTGATCAGCTGGTTTTATCAACATGTTCATTGTCCCACTCCATAAAAGATGGCCACACCTTGAAAATTTAGTATTTACTCACTCTGAATCATCATGAATTTTTTGAAAGATTGCCATACTGATGCAACGAATTGCCGCATCATCGATTCATATGTTTTAACATTGATGTGCCAAGACCAAAGCCGATGCGTATTAAACCTACCTCACAGTAACGGAACTATAGCATATTTGGGATCATGATGAATTTTTTGTAATCGCTGAACTGATTTTCTTATCAACTGTCCCATCAGCTGTAGATAATGGATTGCATAACAGTTTTGAAAATGGTACAGCTCTGGAATCAAACATGCTAGACTCATCGGCACCTTCCACAACTCAAGACTCGCGTTTGTTAAATCTCGTATGGCCGTGGTACAACGAGACTATCCATCTCGCTCGTCAACATCCGGGCGCAAAGCAGAACGGAAATGGCAAAATCTCGTTCTGACTAGATTCGTGAATTTTACCGTGACTGCTAAAAAACACGTGAATGATCTAACAATCAAGGCCAAGGAATCATACTTCCAAAGAATTTATCCAACATTGTAAAAATACCAGAGATGTTTATCGAGTAATTACATTCTTTCTTTGTTGAACAAAAAATGTTCCACACATCTTCCATATATTATCTTGCAGGCGATTCTGAGCAAAACAAATTTGCCTAATTACTTCCCTGACTAAAATAGTTTAAATCCAGAGAGGACCTTGATTGCGCTGATTTGTCTTGGCCAACTCTCAAGTTATGGAATCTGCTATTGCTTCTACTGTGCCTCAACTTACAACCACTCCGACCAACAACTGAGGATGAAGTGCTTAAGTTGATTTCCTAAAAAATCACCCAGTAAATCTAGAAGACTGATCCTATTCCCAACTTGTTTTCCTGAAGGAAAATCTATCTCAACCTCCTGCCAGTTTTAACACGCATTATTAACTCTTTACCTCTTCGTCTATCAAATCCTGGTATATTTCCAGTAGTGCTCACTCAGCCAATTATCAAACCATCTCTTGGAATAGACCAACGTTGGGTAATAAAAAATTTTGTTAAAAAAACAAACTATAAACCCTGTCAAATATCAACATGTCTTGTTCTTGGCAAAACTGATTGGATTGAGAAAATAGGATGTTGCCAGACTACAGAACACATGATCTCATAATTTGAGCAAGATTCCCATCAATCTGCCTATAGAGCTGCTCACAGCACTGAGTCTGCCCTCATAAATGTCAAAAATGACATTATGCTTTCAATTGATGGTAAGACAGCTGTGCTGCTCGTATTATTGGACTTTTCAGCTGCCTTTGATACGATTGATCATGAAATTCTTGTATCCCGGCTATCAAAGCGCATTGGTGTTTCAGGAACAAGCTTTGGACGGTTCCAGTCTTATCTTCAAGGCTTGACTAGCCGTGGGTGGACCAAATAGCAGGCTATCTTTTCTGAAAACCACTTACTGCCCATTTTGGTTTGGCACACAATGGCCTCTGTAGTCGGTGGTTCCCATAGGCTACAGTATTTACACATACCAGTTGGGGGATATTGCCCCCGTCCACACATGGTGGTCAGCTAGTGCATGTGTACGCAGATGTATACTCAACTTATGTGTCCCTTTGGACCGAAAAAAAAAAAAAGAAAAAAAAAAAAAAAAAACAAAAAAAAAACGCAACCGATCCTAACTGCATAAAGGACATCAAGATATGGATGAATGTCAACAAGTTGAAAACCAATCCTCTAAAAACCGAGTTTCTGCTTTTGTTGCCGCATCTCCTGACTACAAAAAGCTTCCTTCCTGAATAATAACACTGTTCCTATTGGGAAACTCTTACATTAATAAACCATCCCAAAACAATACGGCAATCTTGGGTGCCCTACTTGATTCAAACTGACCATGGAAATCACCATCCACTAATTTAGTCCTACAATCAATCTACCATCTTCGGAACTCTCGCGCATTCGCAGATACGTTGATAAAGGACCGTGCCATCATGCTGTAGTACGCCTCTCTTATCTTTTCTCGCATCGATTATTGCAATGGTTTACTTTCTTCGCTACCAAGTCGTAATACTCCTTCTCTTTACCTCTTTCGTCTTCACCGCCTACAAATTTGGGTCTGCGAGACTTGTTTTTTTACTGTAAATAGAATCAGTACCAAACCACTGCTAAATTCTCTTCAATTGGCCTTTCTTTGGAACCAGAGAATTTCTTAATTGCTTTTATATGTTTTTTTAAATCTCTTAATGGCATGGCCTCCTGTATATCCTTGCCAAACTGTTTCAAGTTACTGTTCCCAAAAGAACCCTGAGTCGTCAAAAAGATCGCCTACGGTGGATTATCCACGGACTCGAGTAAAAGCCTTGGCCGAAAAAGTTTTACTGTATGTCTTCAAGTTAGAACAACCTTCCTGTTGGCCATTTAGGCAGGAGTTCAGTATCTGGAAATGCCCTTAAAAAAGGCACTTAAGACACACTTGTTTTCTAATTGATTTGTTTTTCAGTATGTTATATTTATTGCTCATTTCCCCTCACTTTCTTTTTATTGTCAGCGCGTCTTGAGCCTTTGGGGAACGGCGCTCATAAATGCTAGTTTGGTATGTATTTATGTATGTATGATGTTTTGGTGTAATGAGTTCAAAAAAAAATTCATGTCGAGTTGCTCATGTTTGAGAAAAATCATGTCGAGTTGCTTCATGTTTTGAGAAAAAAAATCATGTCGAGAGTTTGCTCATGTTGAGAAAAAAAATCATGTCCAGTTTGCCTCAAATGTTTGAGAAAAAAATCAATGTCCATTTTGGCACATGTTTGAAAAAAATCATGTCCGAGTTTTTTTTAAAACTCGCATGATTTATTCTGGACATGAATTTAATGAAACTCGGCACAGAAAGTTCAAACTGGATAGGCAGCGGCTGTAAACTCGACATATAGCGGGTAAACTCTATATACAGCGCAGGAAAACTCGCCCTAATTTGATACGTGGAGCTTGCCATAGTACATGGGAACAATACCCTAACGCTAATCTCTAAATAGGCTCCGTTTGCCTTGTTTTCTTTCCCTTAATGTCTGGTTTGAATCTTTCATAATTGTTGCCTCCTGAATGCTTTTTATGTATTTTTTTTGTATTTGTTCGATGTAATTTTTTTGTATGTAGGCCCTGGCGTTCTCTTTGGGTTTCCAACAATGTCCCCTGGACTTTTTGTACTTCTTCATAGTTTTGTTTTAATGATAAAGGTATGTTAGAAGATTCTGTATTGGTATTTTTTGTATGTGATATTGGAAAATAAGTTTTTGGATTTGATTTTGAATTTTTTGTTTGACTTACAAAAAAGGATTGATCTAACCAGTTGCTTTATAGCTGCTTGTTACTACATAAATATTCATGCAGGAGATGATGTAATAAGGTTTATGTCTTTTACTTCAATGCTTGTAGTAGTAAAATAAGATGCCGATTTTCATGCTCGTCTTTCCTCGGTGAAAATCCAGATATTATTGCTATCACTGAGTCGTGGCTGTGATTCCTTTAAAGGGCGAACTAATGGTATAAAAAAATATTCAGGACCTATGAAAAGGAACCCCTTACTGAAATCACTTTCCACAAGTTTGAAAAACACTTTGGATGTTTTACATTCTGTAACAAACAGTAAACAGGAAGAGTTCCAGAGGGGGAGGTGGCAGTTTCGTGGCAATTTCTAGAACAGAAAACAAGGTGTTGACATCCCTGAACAGAATTTCAGTGTATCTTCTCAGGGTTTTTGTGACACAATTTCAAAGCATTCAACCAGATTCGCCAGGCATTTGGTACTTTATGCTGTATAAGATATTGATCTGGCAAGTGGAAGATGGATTAGCCGGGAGTAGCACATATACACTGGCCAATGTCCCTTGAAGCTGATGACAGCAATGGTTTTTTTCAAGTTTAGTAAATGCTTGGCAGAAGTTCAGCATCCCGTTGTTCCAGAAATTGCACGAACTTGCCACCTCCCCCTCTGGACCTTTCCTGCTTTTACTGTTTTTTACCGAATTTAAACATCCAATTGTTTTCAAACTTGTGGAGTGATTTCAGTAAGGTCCTTTTTCATTATGTCCTGAATATTTTTGTATGCCATTAATGTCCTTTTAAAGACACTTATCAGTGATTTTGAAAATCTTTGAAATTTGCAGAAAAGCTTAGAATGAAGGAATAAGTCTGTAGGATTCTCGTAAGTTACCTTCTCCAGCTATAGAATTGAACAAAAAGGAATAAAACGGCAGTGGTTCCAAGAATACGACCTAGTGTGTTCGCTTTTCGCCATTCAATTATGTTTTAGCAGTGTCCGAAACACAGTATGACCTAAAAATGTTCCGATTCTTTTCCTTTATTAGGTTTGCTTCTGTTCTTTCCATTTTGCAAGGGTTAGGTTAGGAATAACCTGGATTGTTACATACAAATGCAAAAATCTATTTTTGATGATTTTTTTTGATTTTCTGATTGAGCAAATCACTGAATAGTGCCTTTATGATGGCGGAATCTGTTTCCACAGGGGAAAAAAACAAAAAAACAAGTATTGTGTTTTTTTTTCGTAATGATAGGACATCGTCCCGTGTTGGTTTGAGTGGTTTTTTGGGCCATTAAAGGCTAATTTAAATCCTGTTTTTCTTTGAGGCGTGACGCTAATATGGTGATAATATTGAATTTGTTTGAGCTGATTACATACTAGAAGTGGTAAATTCCTTATTGGTGTTTATTAATAGGCCCTCCATCCTCACAGTACGGAAATGGTTTGGACATTTTAGCATGCTCAACCTTATAACCCGTGAGCTAGCACCATTTGTAACACATCTCAGTACAAAAGGTTTGAGAGATTTAAATATGTTGCCAGCCTGACAGGAACCCTGAACACGCGATGCTTAAATCCTGCAAATGGTGCCTTATGAGATGGCGCCCAGAACAAAGATTGTACAGGGGTCCAATCTTTTAAATTGATCCAATCATATTTGAAAAGCACACCACAATATGTGTCTAACCATAAGGATTCAGAAACGGTAATAGTTTGTAATACTGCACCACATCCTAACCTTTCAGAAGTTAGAGGCTGAATACAGCAGAAATCAATATAAGGGCAATTTCACATTTGTTCCAGGGGTCAAATTTTTAAAGTTGCTCCGATTGGCCTAAAAATGTTTGCAATTATTTGGGGTGAGTTCATATGATTAAAATAAGGAATGTTTTATTAAACTGTCTTAAATTGCTTATTTCCGATGTACACAGAAGGTCAACCTCCATTGCATTCAAATGGGGCTTGACCCTTATTTCCCCTCTACTTCCTTAAGCAAGCATTTGCAGACACTATTTTCGTATTTTAAAGGCTGACTCAGAGATTTTGGGAATATGATTCTTGGGTGGTAATAATTTTCAAAATAGTCCCAACTGGAACTAAAGATGTCACCTAATATGCCTGAATTCCAAAGTCTGAGAATTGAAATCGATCGGATTTTTTTGTTTTCAATGCCATAAACATTTATGTATGGATAACAATACCCTAGGCTACCTGTGTAAAAACAAAATTCCGGATCCGGAATTTTTTCCGGATACTGTATATAAGAAAAATTCCGGATCCTGAATTTAAAACAAAGTTCTGATTTTCTATATGAAGACCTTCGATTTGGGCTTAGCTTAGTTCACACAGTTGATTAGTAATACGGACAAGCAGTATTTATATGCCAAAAAAAAAACAAAAACCGATCTGTTTGGAAATTGAGGGCGCCCTTCCTCAAGGAAATCTCTGAGTCATCCTTTTAATCCTTATGATCCTAATTCATTCATATCACCGAAATTCTTTGGATAATTCAAGGCTTGTACAATCTCTGATAACTCGCGTTTTTGTTCACTTCCTCGTCTGTGGGATAGATCCCGTCAACTTTGCATTTTGTTTCAAGCATTGGCATTGTCAGGACTGGTTTTAAAATGTTATTAACTTGCAATTCCGGTATTTGCTTGCAGCTACACAACTGAAAGTGTGGTTTTATTTTTTTACTGTGTATATGGCTCACTCTATAGGCTCAATTTTTTGGTTGTTTTCAATTTTTTATGTGGCATATATATATATATATTATATATATTATAATATATATATGATATTATAATATATATTGTATTATTCCCTGCTTATCACTGTATTATTTTTTCCCATGGTAAAAGTGTGCACTTAATGTGCCCTTGGGTATTCTTCAGCCCAGTCACTTTTCCAGGACTACTTTCGGCATTTGTCATTTTACATGCACATGTAGGTGTGCATCAAGGTTTTGCAATTATTCAATCAATATTGTAATACCTCTGCTGCCCATTAATTGAAAATGCTGAATTCTGATTGGGTCAGTTTACGGTCCATTATTCTGCAAAATAATGGGTCGCGAATGCATTTTCTTCTCATTTTCAAGCTGTTGGTTTTCGGTAATAGATAGAAATCAAGATTTTGAGTATTGATTTATGGGCTCATAATGTACCTCCGGCCGGAAAAAAACATAAAATAATGGACCCTCTGCCCTGCGCCTCGTCCATTATTTCTTTTTTTTCCCGACCCTCGGAACACATTTATCTCCCATAAAGTATACTGCAATCCCCTTTATTTTCTTTAAATTTATTATTATTAATATTGTGATTCCATACGTCACTTATACCTCAAAAACCCATTCTCCGTAGTAAGAACTACATATTTTTATTGTAGGTTAATGGCGTTGAATTTCCGCTGTGTTTTTTTCACCTATTCCTCGTTTCCAACATAACGTTTATGCGTGCTTTCTGGTGGAAGTGTCGGGACTGATAATGTATGGTGCCACTGGTCCTTCCCCTGCAATAATAATAAATTAATGGTTTCATAAGCCAATACAGTTAAAGGTGCACGAGAGATTTCACATACAGGGTTGCTCCCTTAAAAAATCGAAGTACTGATTTTTTGCCTTGATGTAAAGCTTTCCACCAAAATTCCTCATCTGAAGGATTAACTTAAGCTGAGAAATGTTTTCTTTTTTTACAAAAATTGTGAAATTTCTAATTTCGTATAGGAGCAATACAAAGTCAGCCTATGTTTTTTTACATTGAAATATTACAAATCAAATCGACTGTTTTTCTCTGTTTTTAAGCACATTTCTGCAGCTAAACACAAGGTAAGAAATCCTTATTGAGTGTGTAATCTTTATGAAATTACTATTTAGACACATATTTGGGTGCCCTCAAAATCTCTTGTGCCCCTTTAAATGCTGCCCTCTGCTCCCATTATTGAAAATGCAGCATTCCGATTGGTCAGCTTTCTGTCCCTTCTTCTGCCATAATGGTTTCGCCAATTCAATTTTCCTTCTCATTACTAATCACCTGTTGTCGGTAATAGAAATACGAAATAAGGGGTTTGCTGTGTAAAATTCATGGTCTCATAATGTATCCTCGGCCGGAACAATAAAATATTTATTTATTTTTTTTTTTCCGACCTCAGACACATTAATCGCCACCCATACAGGAATACTGCAATCACCCTTATTTCGTACTTAAGTGTGTTAAGGAGGCTTACAGATAGGTCCACAGTTTTTCAGTTCCCATCAAGCATTTTTACATAAATCGATTTGTTTTCAACGCAAAGTAAAGTATAAACCATAAGCTGACAATAACAATGTCTTACTGGCATTTTTGGGTTTTTCGTGAGATAATAATATTTCTGACATTTTCATTTTTTTCCGACTTTAATATGAACAAATTTGTTTAGATTTTCAAAATATAAATTTTGTTTAGAGGTCCTCATTTTTGTAAAATTCTTTTGTTCTTTTTGTATTAATTTTAAAATTTGCCATATCTCAAAATTACCAAATGTTTTATTTAAAACCATGTAAATGTGTGACATTGTAAATTTGGACACGATCATTAAACCAAATTTTTCTACCAAATAACCGTCCATAAATGTTTTCATTTCTAAAAAAATGACTTATTAAAAAATCCTTGGGCAATTTAAACCTTGTGACTCCTTTAGGTACAAATTAAATGCAAATATTTAAAAATATATATATATATATATTAAATATAATAGAAGTTGCACAAACCTTCATGAACGACTTAATCATACACTGATTTTTTCAATTGTACGGTAGAGTCCCTAGAAATTAGTTTCCCTTTCCGCAGGGTCTAATATCCATAGTCAGTGAGCGGGTTGACGTTAACAAAGATTAACCTCATGGGAAAAGCATTGTGGTGTTTCTTGTTATGCTTCTAAGAGTTTTGGCCCGAAATTTCTAAGTCAATGAAAATATTAATAGTCCCAATACTGCTTCCAGGAGCCTATTTGGCATATGCCCTGGACCATTTCGTTATTCAAATATTGCTCCTTCCTGGAGCATTTTGACTTAGATATTTTTTTTCCAGATTATTTTGCTTCCCAGGACCAGCTTGCTCCAGGACCATATGCTCCAGGAGCTATGTCCCTGGAGCCAGCTGTCCCTGGAGTATAATTTCGGGCCAAATCTCTTAGAAGCCACCCGTCTTTAGGCCGACATGACAGCATCAACAGTTAATATGGTAGGAAAAGGAACCTTTCATACCGCGACCCATCACAATGTGCATGTTAATACTTAATTACAGGGCAACGATTCTATGTAAAATGAAATGCATCCTAATTTGGTTAGATAGAAAGAAAAATCACAAAATAACTTTTGTATTGTTGCGGGCCGAACGACAGGTAGATGCTAGTTTGATTGGACTTACCGTTGTGCAGATTATTACACATGTTGTAATATTTTGCTTGTTTAAAGGTCCATGGTCCGATCGCCTAATAGCCCTCGTCCCCATGGACCCCAGATTTTTTACCGGTAGTGCCCCAAATGTTGGTGTCAAAGACACTACTAGTTTTTTCTCATTTACACTGTGACATCGTAGGGCTAAAGATGTGAGCAAAAACTTATGCCCCAGTTTTGTGGTCGACCCACTCACAAAGCAGATGCCCAAAACACCGGGAACCATCCACACCTTCCGTGAAACTTCCAAAGTGTCCACTTTAATGTTTAAATTATTATTTTGACCCATTTGTTGGACAGATATGGCCGATTTGTTGGTTGTTCCAGGCATTCCCCATAAAACATGGTTTTTGGACGCAACAGCCTACCTATACTCCCTTAAATCCCGCATTTGTAGTATGCCCTCGCCTGAAGACATTACGCCTGGATCACTAAGTCGCATCTATTTATTGTGTATTAGAAATGGGCAGAAACGTCACCACACTAGCATTTATGCACATTGATGGGAACCTTTAGAGTGGGACATGGTGTCATTTGTTGGCTTTTTGCTACACTTGGAATTTAGGATTTAAATTTTGATATGATCCTAGGAATCCAAAAAATCAAATGTTACCTTTGTTTATCCCTCCGTTTGGCGGCCATCTTGGATTTCAAAGGCTGCCCATTTTCCACAATATTTACTCTAATTTTGACTTCTGAACAATCATAGAAGGTTCAACATGTGGTGGCATCCTATTTTTGTTGTCAAGGAACACAAATATCCCATTCAGAAAGTCGCAGAATGTTTCCTTCAGGTCGGACTCATAATTTTCAAATGGTCCGCCTTTTCAACATATTTTGCTCTATATCTGGACTTCTGAGCATTATAGAATGCTCACGTTTGGCACCAATACCCATGTTTGTGATGTCCAGGAACACAAATATTACATCAGAAAAGTCACAGATTGTTTCCTTCATCCGGCGGCCATCTTGATTTCAAATGGCTGCCATTTTTTAATATAATACTTCGCCCAATATCTGGAATTCTGAGCAATAAAGGCCTCATTTGGTGCAATTACCATTTTGTGATTTCAAGGAACACATTTATTACCTTCATAAAGTCGAAGATTGTTTCGCTCAGGTGGCCATCTTGCATTTCACAATGGTTGCCGAGCGGTCGAAGGCGCTGAACCGTCGCCAGGATATATACGACGATCGATCGAGCGACCCTGTCGAGCCCCGTGAGAGCTCGGGTTTCTTTGTCATACTCAAATAGTTTCCATAAGGGTTTGAAATTGCATAAGTGTGATTTGGAATTTCTCCTCGCACCCACCAATGCATAGAATGTGCAGGTGTATGCAGTGGGTGTCCGGCACCTCATGGTTCAGATAACATGTTGAGGATTGGTCTTGCAATGGACTGACATAGCTGATGATGAATGGATAAACTGCGTCGCCCATATCTGGCTTCTGGAGCAACATAAAAGGCCCCATTTGGTG
>JAMKCH010003314.1:0-36019 GCA_023653785.1 Ophioderma brevispina | reverse complement strand
TCTTTCTTCCCCGAATATTGTATTATCGGTTCTATGGAAAAACAAAATCCAAAGAGACTGGGAAACATAAATAGTAGTCATGAAGGTTGATAAAATTGAATTTAAAAGGATCATACTGTATCATTAGAGAAATGAAGTCTATGTTTACCACATGCACACTTCCAAATCAATCCCAATGTGGCATGACACAAAAATGGCTCAGGTAGACGGTGGTTAAGAAGAATTAATCGGGCATATCAAATTTGAAAATAAATGACTGATTGTGGCTTTAATAGCTGCTCAGGGTCATACGATGATTCACCAATTGTAGTTATTATCTTTGTTGGAATCGGATTGCTCTGTTTACAACTAAATTACCAACTTTACCAATCTCTTTTCAAAACACCACTTGATCATCATTCAATAGCTGTTGATGTCAGTGACGTTTTGCTTTCTGTATATGAAAATGCATATCCCTATTTCTAAAATTTTAATTCTTTATCAATTCATTCAACCTACATTTGCTTGCCAATAACGTACGTCTAAACTTGTTCCAATATCTACTATCCTCGAAAAAAATATCGTCGGAATAGTTAAACATTTGTAATGATATCAAGTCTATAGTGTAATGTGAATGTGGGTTGCTTATGAAAAGAAAGTTGGAACCTTAAAAAGTTGCTCTTCATTTTCCCCTCCCCAGTAGTCAACGTTGTGACACGTTGGGAAACACGCTGAGACATTTCTCAACACTGTACGGTGGACTGGCGAACTCTAACTAACACTGTATAAAGACTCTGTTCCAAGACTTTTTGCGAGTATTGTAGTATGTTATACTTCAATTTCAAAAACCTTTTAAACGTTATTAAAATTGATAATATTTTTGAAAATTTATTTTTTAAAAACACTTAATTTGAACGCTTCTTTTTCTTTCTTAAATGCACAGATCAGTGTTCAACATACCACCATGCATCGCTATTGCTTCGTGGGAGTCGTGAGGGTACAAAGACTTTGTCAAATCCTGTTTCTTGTTACTGTGATTGTCTTTCAGCAAGCAAAATCTCAAGCCGGTAAGACTTACTTCCGCGCTAAAGCAAAAACAAAGGAAAAAAAAAACACCCAACACACACACACACACACATATATACACACGAAAATAAGGAAAAAATATGTGAAGGCGATGTTTAGTTAGGTTGAGTACTTGACTTGCTGTTGATTCGCCTTGCCGGAAACCTGCTTGTTCTGGTATGAGGAGTTCATTTATCACAGGTGTGATACGGTTAAGCAGGAGACGTTCAAAGAGCTTGTAGGTATGGCTGAGGAGTGATATTAATATAGCCGTTGGGATTAGACGGATCTTTCCCAAGCTTTAGGAGTGCCATAAGATGTGCTTTCCTGCAGATCTTTGGGAACCTGTGGGAAATAAGACAGCAATTGTAGAGCTCAAGAAGCCACTCCTTTGCTACTTGGCCGACTTTTTTCAGCTGCTCAGTTGAGATTTTGTTAAGGCCTACTGTTTTTCCTGGTTGACGTTTAACAATAAACAAATTGGTAATACTAGTTAAAACGTTTTCTCATTTGTGTCATGCAATTTTGACTTTTTAAAAATCTGTAAGTATCAATACAATAGGATCATCCCCCTGAATGTTGATGCCTGTTCATGTGTTTTGACCAAAAATAACGTCATATTTTACCAAAATAGTTTAAAAATGGTAAGTTTCCGCGCGCTTCGAGTGCATTTTGTTCTAATTACAATTGCATTTAACG
The DNA here is from genome assembly GCA_023653785.1 of Ophioderma brevispina. Lineage (NCBI taxonomy): Eukaryota > Metazoa > Echinodermata > Ophiuroidea > Amphilepidida > Ophiodermatidae > Ophioderma > Ophioderma brevispina. The sequence goes on along the minus strand of JAMKCH010003314.1, from coordinate 34,276 downwards.
ATTTTAGGTTCTAAATGGCAATTTTCTTAACGCGCTTCGCGGGCACATGTGCTAGTAACGGATCTTGGCAGCAACCTCTGTTCCATTCATAAATTTTAATTAACCCCATCCCCCCCAATGTCAAAAAGAAATTTACGCCACTGTTTCCCAGAAAGTTAACTCTGGGAACATGTCTGTATGAAAAAAAAAAACACATTTCAGAATATTCCGTCAGCGAAATCGGCCCTTAACACTTAAGTGACCAAGGGGTTTCACTCCCGTTGGTGCCCAAGGTGTTTTTTTTTTTTTTTTTTTTCTTTCCCGGTGGAGTTTATGTACGCAATTTATACCACATATGGAGAGTCATAAGAACAACCCTCACATCAGCAATAAAAAACAATTTGTTATTCGGCTGTAAATTAGGGGCCAACATTGCTGTCAAACACGCGAAAAATGGACAAAAGACGAAAATGCAAATGAGCTTTTGCGCTTACATCAAACTTTTTTGAAACTTATTTTATGTGATATCTATCTAGAAGACCCAATTACATATATTAACACAAAACTTGCAGTTTTAAGGGAATCCTGTATTTTTACGGGGGTTTCAAAATACACGTCATTTTCCCATAGACTTTGTACGTAACTTTTTGCAACGTCCACAATGAAATTGTTTATTTTTTGACCACAATAAAGGGTTCATTATTTTTACGGTTACTAATAATATTTTACTTATATGTATGTGTGAACAAATATCAGCAAAATAAAAACTGGTTTGTTTCTTTGATTTTTCAAAACATTCTCAGATGACTTCGTTAGTCCCGGGGCGGGCCCATTAACTCCTTAACGGCTTGGACGATTTTCAACATTATTTTGATGAAAAGTAAGCGCAATTTAAAGTTAGACAAGTAAAAAAATTTCGCGCAAAAATCCACGCGTAAAGCGGGCAGCGCTGAAAACAAATTTTGGAGGGTCCTAGGACCCCCCCCCCCTTGTCACTTAAAGTTAAAAGATCATAACGAACCTGGAATGACTATTCCATTTGATTCCAATCAATAGACATTGATGGCATTATTGTTTACCTATGACCTTTGTTTGCGTGGCCCACATAATATATTTAGAGTACTTGTCTGAAGGTTAGCGAAGCTGTAAGATTAAAGAATAGCTCTTACCAATAATGGTGGGAGAAATTTAATTTTCTTCTATTGTTAGACTTCTAAAAATATTTCAGCTAATTGTACCATTGTTTCATCAGCTTCAGAAAGTCCCTAACCTAACGTGTCCAGATGAATCTTGCGCGAAAACCAATTTGGAGAAGTAACATAAAGGTTTCGTGGCCTGCAGCTACTTTGAGTAATAGAACCGTCTTGAAATAAAAACTTGGAGACCATCATCCAGGCCCGGGAACTGTGTTGTCCATTGGAGAATATACATTATACATATTTTGCGGTATATGCTAACGACATTGCCAGGGCAAATTGTACATTTACTATAACGGTGTAGGTAAGGATGATTTTGGATGTAATAATCCTAATAATAATGATAAATCATCATCATGCATCGTCATCATCATATCATCATCACAGTAATAATAATAATTATAAGAGTAATACGTATTAATACCGCTCTGAATTATTCATAAAAAAAATAATGACTATTTCATTGACTATCATATTAACGCGTTGCTATTTCCCGATAGTGCTGGCAGCATCAGGTGAAAAAGGGCCTAAGATTTCTACTAACCAGGGCCGGAATAATCACATTTGCTTCATACTAAAATTGATCATTGGTTGTGTAGTTCATGAAAATACGTGATGACAAAAATACAAGTGATGCAATTCGCATAAACCCAACATTTTGCAAAATGGCCGCCCTTTTTAAAGGTAATAGCACTACTATGGGCAACATAGTTTCCCCCACCCCGGGGGGAATGTAGGTTGGATTGGTTTCAAGAGGTTTCAAAAACTATACAATTTCCAGAATTGTCATGAGTCATCGAAATTTAATATACCGGCTATTTTTCAAGATGCCGACATCTCGTCAAAGAAAAACCATAGTTTCTTATAATATAAACCTATGAAGATGATTTCGGTGTCAAAATGAGTGTTTTCTGAGTCAATGAGTTCATAAAACTATTCTCAAACTGTTAGGATGAATATAAAGTGATGTTTATTTGTATTTGTCATTTTTTTCCCCCGATACCCAATAATTTTAATATAAGTACCCAAGAGTGTTAACTTCCTGCCTGTCATGCTTAATGCGGCAAAGTGATAAAAATATTAACCCGATTTTTGATAATTAATACGAACACATCTTGGTAACTCTCCTAAACGTCCTAACTTCGCTTTATATGGCCCCTATACACGACAACACCAAAAACATTGACTACCAATAGGTGTGCATGTGACATGACCATTTAATTTGTCGAAATTCGGAGCCATTTTACTCCTAACAAACAAATAATGGTTTCTATTAACTAATACAAGGCCTACATATCAAAATTCCCCATGCAATTCCAGATATTGTTTTGTGTGAATACATATAGAGCAGTCAAGGTTGTCACATTTATTGGGTGTCCCATTGGTAGTCCCATGAATACCAATGAACTCACGACTCACCTGATAGTTTGAGATATCGCTGTTGAAACCTTTGCCTATAAAAACTTCCACTTTTTGTCACCAAAATCGGCATCCTAGGTGCTGTATATCAATAGTTAATAAAAGTATTTTTGATTTGGTGGGTTATATTGACCATTTTGGAATGGTTAGTGACGAATGAAACCTTCCATTACTTTTATAATTCATTCTGACATTTTTGTAAATAGTTTTATTGAACACCTTGAGACCCAGAAATTCTTTAATTGACACCACAATCATTCTCATAGGCTATAATAAGAAATGTAAGTTTGGGTGCATAAAATATCAGCCATCTTGGAAAATATCGGCACATGCAACATTTTTATAGGTTGGGAATAGTTTTATGAACTCCTTGACCCAGGAAAACAACAATTACACCAAAATGTCCTTCTAGGTGTTTTGGCTTGAAGGATGGCTTCCATTTTGGAGAATGGCGTCGTATGCAAATTGCCACCTCTTTTAATTTTGTCATCATCACCTGTTTTCATGACTCCACATACCTACGGTCAATTTTAAATCTATATGATGACAAATGTTATTATTCCGCCCCCGGTACCACTCTCCTAAACTGGATTGGTGCTGCAGCACTACTAGGGAAAATAGTTTGGACTATTTCCTACAACCGCGTCCCCGAGTCCCAGTGAGGTGTAATAAAACAAATCCTACATGGTTTATCCATAGCGGGGAAATAGGGCACACTCCGGGTTCGGGGTGATAGACCTGCAAGCCATTACTCGGGAAATATGCGCCTATTTCCTCTAACCATGCAGTATTTGTATGCCACTGCTGTACTACTATACTGCTGCTACTACTATAGACTATGGGGGAGTACCAATAACAGCTACATAACAACATTTTTGACGAAAGTATGAAAATCTAAAACTTTAACTACAATTGTCAATGGGACCAAAAAAAATATTATGAATATATGGAAATGTTTAAAAATAACCGGGAAAACCTATATAAATAGAAAATCACAATGTTGTGGAAAGTGTTTGCAATTGTTAAGGGACCTCTGATATTGCAATTTTCTCGTTACAACAACCACCACAACAACCTTTAATCATAATATTCTTCGAAATTAACGATACAAAACGATCTATATCCTACTCAGGAATACTTTTTTAATATTTTGAAAAAAAGTAAACTGTACAAAGATTATCTTTGGTATAAACATGTGAACAGGTTTTGCTTTTGATTTTGATTTGTACCACCTCTTTTATCAGCCTGGGAACCACTGACATTTTAAACTGTCCAGAGAACATAAAAAGTGCATACTTTGGTTACGACACACAGCTCAAGGAAACAAAATTAAGATACCCAGATCTACCACTGTTTAGTGATAACTCTGGTGTAACACCAAATGTCACAAGCAACGTACCTGGAGACGAAGGCACCTCCTTAATCTGTTCCCCATTGGCTACGGACACTCTTACACAGCTACAGACCAGGCAGGAAACCAAAAGACATGTGAATACAGCGTGGAGGTTATGCTGGGTAAGATATAAATTTTTCTATCCTCGTTGAAGTATAGCCTATGCATGGTGGTTTTGGGGAGGAGGCTGGGGTTTTATTGATGAGGACCGGTAACTACGTCATGTTATTCCCCGCTACCGGTGTAAAATAGATATAGTCCCTCTGAAAGTCACCGCCCGGACTCCATAGACGACAAACGGAATAAAAATTCCTTTAAAAGGAAAGGGCGTCCCAGGGGAGTATTGTTTGGGTTGTTCTATGTGGTTGGGAAATACTTTTAAAGAAAGAAACGGTAGACACAATATCATGAATTGAAGTTTTAATTGCAAACTTTTTTATGACACAAGTGTTGTGAAATAATTATAAAAATAGATATATAATTGAAATACAAGAATATAGTATTAATAGTTTTTTTGTTGTGTGAAGTTGCATTTGTGTATAGGAGAGCCCAATACCCAATTAGCGTATTATAGGGAGATATAAGGAAATTAGGAAAGCTTTATTTTGGTAGCCAAATACAAGGTAAAAGAAATTGTTTAAGTGTTTAAAAATCAATCATACTAAGAAATACTTGGTTGTTTCTTAATCTTTTGTTGCACTTATAAGATTGGAATGGTTTATTTCCGCATTTTAGGGAGTGGGCTTTGTTTTTGAGGCACGGTTTGGCAGAAACAGCTATGGGGTGGGAATTTTGGAGAGTTGCCTTGTTGTTTGGTCAATGATAGTATTAACATGACCTTTGCCCTTGATAGTGACCCTTGGACTTCAGAAACAAATGAGGATGTGGCTTGTAAACCATAAATGAGTTTTTTTTTTTTTTTGATTTTAATTAATTAGCATATTTTCCAATGAGGTCACTGTTTAACATTTCAGCTTATTTACAACGTGGACTTCACAAGACATTTGACTGGTATGAGGCTTTGGACCTTATTAACCAAATGAGGTATCCTATGTTGCCCCTTTGATTTAATTAACCGCTATTAAATGCATAAAAATCAATGCCTTGTTCAATTTTCCACCAAATTTGAAAGTTCATTAAGAGTAACATTACAGGTGAGACTTCAATAATTACATAACTATGTGCCATCAAGTAATTTTTGACATAATATGGGCCTAAATTTGGCATAAATGTTGCGATATTCTGGCTGCTGTTTTATGCGACTTAGCGGTGGAATTTATGACCACAAAATCGTATAAAACAAGACTGGCTTAGTTTAAGTTTTCCCAGATTTGAAGTGTTTATTTGAATTATGATCCAAGTGGGGCCCTTAATATAAATAAAAAAAATAAAAAAAATAAAAATCTTTAATTAAAATAATTTGCATATTTTAGAGCCTAACTTTGCATAAAATGGTAAAGAAGGAGCTTGTTCATTTTACGACTAATCGGGCATACCCGATGGCCCAAACAACTAGAATTTCGCGGTCTCGGCTTCGTGGTTTGCGGGGGGTACAGAGGTTAGGGTTGTTTGGTGTTGTGCGGAACAACGCCAGGGGTCCGATATACAAGGGTGTTGCCAATCACCCTTCCACCAACCCAACCCATCCAATTCAGTTTCTCATTTGCACCAAATTAAAAATGAAAAAAAAATAATACTTAAAAAAAAAAACAATAATGTTATTACTTTTATAAAACATTGAGTGTATATTGGTTTTTTTGATCATTTTCTCCCTTTTGTTCTTTTTTTTGGATTATATTTTCTGATCCTGGGAAGGCAACAAATCATATGCTAACTCATTTCGCCTCTGATGCACATATTTAACCAATCACTTCTACCGGAACCTTCCCAGATCACCTCAACTCAGCCAAAAGTCATCCTATTACAAAAACAAAGATGCACATAACATGCAAATTACCAGGCCCCCATTTCTGTCTACCATCTTTTCAAAATCCTTGAAAAAGTATTGTACACACGTCTGTCTACATTCTTTAACAAGCAAACTTCTTGGCGAGGAAAACAATACGGTTTTAGGCCCAACGCTAGACTTCCATGGCACTCTTGAACTAACAAACCAACCTCAACCTTGCACGAAAAAAATAACCCACACCATTTGGGGGTATTCATGGATCTCCCAAGGCTTTCGACACATTGACCACAAACATATATTCTTCACAAGCTTTATCATACGGTGTCCGTGGAGTAGCCTTGGAGTGGTCAGGAGAGTTACCAAACTAACCGCTCACAATCATTCTACGATAACACTCCCCCGCATCATCCATCAATCCTATTACAGTTGGCGTCCCGCGGCTCAATCCTGGGACCCCTCTTTTCATCATTTACCATGAATGACATCACTAACATCTCTACACTAAAACTAATCTATTTGCAGATGACACAAACATTTTTCTTTCAACCCTAACATTAATGCACATTTTAACACATGAATTCACGAACTCAAAATCACTGACTGGTTTCGGGCTAACAACTTTCTCTCATGTTTTAAAAACTAACTACATGCTTTCTCTACCCACAACACTATCACAACCAACATTACATCTAGACCCATATCTCTCCAGAGTACCTCAACCAATTTCTTGGCATCACCACACAATCGCGACAACTAACTGGAATGAACGCAATCAACTCTGTCACTACCAAAGCGGCTCACGCAATTGGTACAATCTACATAGTTAAAAACCACCTTCCAGACTACACCTTAAATCACTTACACACACACTAGTTCTCCCATACATTATCTACTGTAACATCATATGGGCCTCCAACTATCATTCACGACTCACCACACTAAATATCACTCAAGAACTGGGCATTCGCACTATCCAAACTCACCCCCAGCACTCACAACTTTGCCATTATTTCACTCACGGAAACACTTAAACTCGATCACCCAATCACACCTCAACCGACTTCAAACAGCGCTCTTCATGTTTGACTAACACACACTCATTACCCTCCGAACTTCCAGCAATTTCTTAACCACAAACAGAACAATCCACAGCTATAAACACCAGACAAGCGACAACTTTCAATCTTCCCCTCCCAAAATCTTCCTCTGAAAAGTACTTTATTCAGTAATCACGGCGCAAAAACTTTGGAATGATCTTCCAGAATCCATTCAAACAATTACAAACAAAAAATCTTAAATATTAAAAAAAAAAAAAAAAAAAACATTCCATCAACCAGTACAATTCTTTTAATTTCCCCCATTCCTTTTTTCTCTCACCTGTTCTTCATCCTATTTCTATCTCTCCTCCTCACCTTTTCCTCACCTCAACCTCTTCTATCTCTGCTTCCTCATTATGAAAATATATTACCATACCTCAGCAAGACTTGTTGATAAGTCTCTCCTTCCTGCTTCAATTCGCGTATCCGTTTTTTCCCTTAAGTGTTTTGTTAGCTTCGATATGTTTGTTTTTGTAATATTGAAATATTGATATTTTTTGTTTTATGTTTATTATACCTATGTAAATTTTCTATATTCACCATCCCTTACTTGTCTCATTATTGTAATATTGAGTATATTTTACTTTGTATGTTATTACGGCCAGCATTACCATAAGCCCTATCGGGTTGTCCCATTACTGGTCCTAGCATACATATCATATACCTCACCAGTTTATCTTAGTACAGTCTACAATTGCTAATTTATGTATTTTATATTATATATTGTACTTTATTATAACTGCTGTCACTTCGATAGGTTTATGCTGAATAAATTGAATTGAATTGATATTTGTTTCAATCTATTTTATTTTTTTTACCTTTTTTCTTTTGTCACATTTCTATTTTTTTTTTATAATGGTTTAAAAAAACATTTTTCTTCGTATTTCTTTTTTTAATTAGTTTGTTCATTTTTTTTCATTTTTAATATTCGGGTTTTCTTTCGTTCAATTACTTTGTATTACTTTTTTTTTAGTACTATTTTTTAATACTTTGTCATATTTTGCTCATTATTAAAAGCCTTATATTTGGATTTCTTAATAGGTTCTTGTTCGTATTCTTGTTCGTATATGTTGATTATTTTCTCTTAATGTTCTTTTTAAACTTTTAATTACTTACTACTTACTAACGTTGTTCGTATTATGCTCAAGTTTCAATTATTTAAATTATTCTGTTTTTATTTTACATTAGTTTTTTTTACTACCACCACGCCACACGTTCTGAAACAAACTCCTTGCTTTTCATATTCTATCACGGGTATTTTTTTTGTGTATTTTAGTTGCCTTTTGTTATATTTTTTACATTTATTTGTGTTTTATTAACTTTTGTTATTAGGAGAAGCGAGTTAGGCCAATGGAATTGTAATATTTAGTTTCCAGTTACCACCCGCCCACCCCGAATTTTCATTTTTATGCAAAACTTTCATTATTTTGGTTAAAAGTCATATTTTTTGCAAATCTTTGAATCAGAATCATAACTTGGTTCAGCTTCTCATAATATCGGGCAATTGCTCGTTTCTGATCATTTTAACATCTTATTTTGGTGGCTGAGGGGGATTTACTTTAGTGGGTTAATAATGACAATTTTAGATATGCTCCCAATGCTACCAATGCTCCTGATCCTCTGCGATCGAGCTTACAATATTCACTTGAACAAATTGTTGATTTTTTTTTAAGGAAATATTACAAAAGTCCAACTGTTATAAGTCTGGTGTTAATTATGAAATTATTCATGTTTCGATAGTTAGACCCCATCTTAATACCATGACTAAACATTTATAGGAAATTCTTGAAAATAATGAATAATGAAATAGTGCCCCTTTTTTCGAACAGTCAACTGGCAACTAACAATCCAATTCCCTTGGCCTTACTGATTTTTGTTTTATTTAATCTGCTATATTATTTTTATGTATTTTTAATTATTTAATTTAATATTGTTTTTCTTTTAAATTCCTTATTTGTTTTCCGTCCTTTTCTTTTTTTAGTTGGTCATTTTCGTATTTCCTATTTTTCATCATTGTTCCATTGTTAATTCTTTGACTTTTTTTTTAAAAAAAACTTTTTATTTAATTTTAAAATTTATTTTCTTTTGTTTCCATGTATTTTTTTTATTTTTTTTAAATGGTCAGAATATTTACTTTGCTTATAATTATTTTAATGTATTTTTAATTATATTAAGTTAATATTGTTTTTCCTTTTCAAATCTTATTTTGTCATTTGTCTTTTTCTTTTTATTTGTATTTAGCGTTTTATTTGTTTTTTTTTCACTCAGTGTTTCCATTGTTAATTCTTTTGAATTTTTTTAGTTTTGTATTTTATCATATGTTTAAAATTTATTTTCTTTTGTTTCGTGCAATTTTTGTCAGTTTCATTATTTTTTTCGTGATTCAATTTTACGCTGTGTAGGTTGTCAAAACAAGAAAAGGTGGGAAAAGGGAGAACAAAAGCAAAACAACGTCCAACATCTTTCCCTGGTAACAAACAAAACAGCTCAAACAAGAACAAAACTAAATACCAACAATGAAAAAATCAAACTTCCTTGACCGTTTCGAACCCATGACCAACGGGGTGGAAAATAATACAGGAGTATTGCGCCTTAGAACCGCTGGGCCACATAGGCACTTACTCTATCTTCGTGTAATATCTTCTCAATTGATCACAAGGTGATGGAATACCGCTCGAGGTCACAATTGTGCATGACCCAATTGGCGTGTTACTTGGAGGGTTTTCCCATCAATAGAGTGTTTTTTTTGAAAAAGATTCCTTAAATTTCGCAAGGGAAAATGAGAACTTCTTCTTGATTTAATCTATGCCGAAAGAAATTATTTAAGGTCATCGGGTGAATCTCGATCTCGACAACTCCTCCTATATTTTCCACCATTTTGGGGAACATCCGCTATGTACCATACTATCGTGATGTAACTTAGAAATCCATCCCTTCCCCAATTTGGCTATAGTTTCCTACGGCGGTCCGGAAAGTGTTGTAGTCTGTGTGTCACAGACTGCGAAAGATATTTATTAGGACTACCGTTTATCCCAGAAACGAAGGGTCTATGGATATTTTTGCATCAGAGGGTCCCGTTCCTATTTTTTTGTTTTTGAATATGTCTCGAATTGGGTCGGAACCTATAGAACCTATAACGAGAAAATTGAACGTTGTGTCGGGTACTTCGGTGCTCGCCAACACCACGGAAAGTAAAGAGCCGCATCGCTACGGGCCTACATCCCCTTGTAACTTACCGGACCCGCCGAACAGTGTTTCCAAAGCCAAGCTAATAGGTGCGCCCGAGGCCGGCGCCCCTAAAAGCGTGAACTAATGTTTGCGTAAAGATTAGAATGAATCGATGCCCTATTCTTCACTGTTGTAGGTGGACCATGAGCCAGGGGATATTTTCCTGCCACACCGACTGGTAGCTCCTCGCTTGGGAGTACCCTTATAGACTTATCTGCAGAATCGATTTTTTTCCATTTCAGATAGTTTAAACACTTTTACACTGTAAACTTTTTTAAATGTTTCTTGATTCATTGCGTTTAATACCCCCCGCCAAATTCTGTGTGAGAGGTTTTCGAAATTCCCCAGTCACTGTGTGATAACAGAATCATACCTAAACCTAAAATACACATTCTCCTCATGTGAACGAAAAAAGTATTCCCAATTTTATAACCGAAGCCGAGAATTTTGCGTTTTCCCTAGCTGACGTATACTATTCACATTTACGTCGAATAAATATTCAAAAGACAATGATAGAATACGAAACGACAAATTTGTATCACATATCAATAGCTAAGGTTTATTGCTATAATATCAGTTAATTAAGATCATTTCGTGGATAGCTTGTAACTCCGAGCTTACTAAAAAAACACCCGGACTGTTTTTATGTGGTCTTGGGGTTTTAAGTCTAGCTTTCACATATTACCGTAATACAATAATTTGTCTCATAACTTCAAAACACCAGTTCACAATCACTTACAATTTTAAAAATAACCTTAGAAATAAAAAGGGGGATAGAATCACGAAAGTGTCATATTTAAGGTGTCGTATCTGTACTTTCCATTTTGAATCCACGAAAGTCACACGAATGCAATACGACGTCTCATAACGGGGGAAGGTGAGGTACCACCGATTGCCGAATGTACATTTCGAAATGCTTTCTTTTCACTTGCCTGAATAGCGTAGCAAGTATGAACTTGAGGAAAACACCATACGGAATTGGTATTTAGAGTGCTTATTTAATTAATAGCCCATAAACAATGCATATGCATTTTATGTTTTCCGGTTAACTGAAAGCATGTACTCTATTTCACCTTCTCTGTCAGTCCACACGATAGATATGAATCTGAACAGAAAAAAAGACAAACACGAAAGCGAAAAGAGATTAACCACTATTAGTTATTGTTGCTTCGTCGCTTAATTTCTTGAAACAATGCATGCGCCCATGTGGTCTAATCAGCTTAACTTTAAAAGACCGGGTCCTTAGTACTAATAACAATGCAGCTATTATATGCTGCGCTTGTCTGCTATTACGGAATATCTCATGAGTTGATTTTGACCTAATTTTGTCTGATGTTCTTTCTCCAGCACCTCCAGTCAATGTATGGAATATATCGATAAAGGAATACAACTCGTCATGCATAACACTTATCTGGAAGCAAGTGCAAGTCTCTCAGTACGATGTTGTTTACCAGATTGCTAACGACAATTCCACCCAAAAATCCACATATCAGTCAGGCGATGATAGCAGAATTTTTGTCGAGAAGGAAATTTGCGGTCTGCTCGCTGGCACTCAGTACTTATTTGAAGTTCAGCCAACTAGTCAAGCCATCGTTCCCTTTCGAATAGAGCAGAGGACAAGTAAGTTAACCAATTTTAGATTTTAGCACCCAGTCACTCACCGAATGAACTACACCTGGCACAAAAAGTATCTCGGCATTTTTTTCGATCAGTATTGTGCCAAAGTCCTACCATTTTGAAAGTTTTCGAAATGTACAATTATTGTCTAGGTCTTGCTCTTTCATTTAATACCTAGCTTGTAAAAAAGCGTGTAGAAATGGCTGAGATAGAACGCCCGAAAGACGAAAACCCCCAAAACCAAAAGTTGCACTTTTTTTGGATTTTCAATGGGCATTGCAGTGTACTGGGACACGAAAAAAGCACAATCAATGTGTGCAAGTAGGCTTTCTCTCTCATTCAGTCGGAAACCTCTTTGTGTAAAATCAATGCACACGTATTATTGCGTTGTACTACAGTGACCATTGAAAAATCCAAAACCTGCAACTTTTAGTTTGTGGGGTCTTTCGGACGCCCTATCTCAGCCATTTTGCACGCTTTTTTACAAGCGAGGTGTAAAATGAAAGAACAAGACCTATAGGCAACAAAGTGTATATTTCGAAAACTTTCAAAATGGTCTGATTTTGGCATAATACTGACCTCAAAACATGCCGAGATACCTTTTGTGCCAGGTGTATTTTTCGAACTACTGTCCCACACACCCCGTCACTTCTAAAGTTGAGCCCCCTTCTCCAAGATTTTGGTTTGGAATGATATCTGTTGGTACCCATGAAAATCTATTATCACTTGAACTGTCATTTCAAAAAGATAATTGTAATATAACGTTCTCGGCCCAACTTCAATGTTTGGATAATGCCCTAGACCTCTCGTTGTTGTCTTTCAAGCTTTCTGCTTATTCAAACACTGTGTTCTTTTCGTATTCAGCAATTCAGTAACTAAAGACCCATACGATGAATAAGCGCACAACGTATGTTTTTGACAGCATTTTCTTTGTACCTACAAATCATATGAAGGAAAATGTTATCAGAACAAAATAGTTACAATACAATCAATATCAGTTTCAAAATGAGCAAAAAATATATCTTTCATTCGCATTAAAGGTCCATGGCCCGATCGGTATAGCCTCGTCCCCAGGGACCCCAGATTTTACCAGAAGTGGTTAAAATTTCGATATCAGAAGAAAACTATTTTTCTCATTTACTCTGTGAAATTTTAGGGCTAAAAGGTGTTTGGTTTGGAAGTTATAAACGAAAATGTGCACCATTTTGGTTGACCAATATTAATTTTACACAGTACTCTATGGGGCTTACAAAATCACGTTTTTAGCCCTCAAATCAAAACGGATTGAAATATCGGCGCGAAACTTTACAGATGGGGTTTTTGGGTGAAGTCCATTCTATTAAAATGAAAACTTCATATACTTAAATTGGGCCATCCCCTTTTAAGCAACAATCACGAGTCAATGGAAGTTTAGCATTCTTTTAGGCATAATTGTGTTTGATATCCTTTGCCTTGTGGAAAATACCACTTTGCCACGTCCTTGTGACGAAATGCCAAAGGCACAGTTATATTTATCACATGCTGATGTGTTTATTTTGCTATTTCTCCTTTCTATATGTCAGAACCTCTAGCAGCAAAAAATCTTACCAAAACAAACTCAGATGCGACAAGTATTTCCATCTCATGGACAAACGCTCAAGATTCTGCCGTAGATCAATTCCACCTGTTTTACCACGAACTTGATAAAGAAGATGTTTTCATAGATCTTGGCTATGTTCCTAAGGCAATCAACAGTTTCACCTTCAGTAATTTGCACCCGTCTGTGACGTATTTACTTTATGTTGAAGCTGTGGTGGCATCTGGAGAACATCGGACAACAAATGAAGCTTCTTTGATGGCACACACTGGTGAGTACAGGGGCGGATCCAGGATTTGAAAAAACGTCAAAATTACCGGGGGCTGAAAGGCTGTAACTTGTCCAAAATGGGCTGATTTTGCAAGATTTTGCCAAGACTTTGCAGAATTACCGGGAGGCTCGAGCCCCCTCCGCCCCCTCCATTGGATCCGCGCCTGGAGTACATGTGCTAGTGAATTAGAGCGTAATTGAATAGTCGAAAATAGCGTAAATTATCAAGTATAATTCGCATATTCGTAAGGCGCATTATACATACGGGAACCATTGTTATCCCGTAAGGCTATGAGCGTTAGTGTTCTATGTGCTCATATGCAAAAAACTTTCTCGGTCATTCCGAAAAATTTCACCACTTTTTCACCGGTTGGCAGTGGTTGGTAAGGTTATTTTGAAAAGGTGATTCTAACTTTTTTCTTTAAAGAAATCGATGAAAATATTTCTCAATCTCTTCTTTTTGACTAGTGACTGTCATCCAGCATTATTCTCATCAATGCATTTCCTTAAATTTGTTTTAATTTCCTACACATTACCATAGGGGAAAAGTGTTAGAAAACAACCCACCTGTCACCATAAAGAAATATATGCAAATAATAGCTCTAACACAAACTTTGCATTTTCAGAAGCAATTCCGGTTGACACTTTCCTGGTGGTGAGGGATTTCACGGAATCAACTATTACCGTGGTATGGGCGAATCACGACACAGCTCAAACGATCTTACTTTTCATTCAAAAAACATTCAACTGAAATAGACACTCAATTCTACCCATTATTTCCTGGATCATCCGATTATCAGCCAACGTACAAATTTACTGATCTCGATGAATCAACGGAGTATACAATTTACTTGGTGATTAATGGAGAGAATGCAATACGTGCGAATGTAACTCAACAAACTCGTGAGTATTCCATGCCAACTATTTAAAACTGGTTAATTGAGTAACTGGTTTCAAAAGACTAAATGCGCATTCCTGGATACGGACCTGGAGTAAGTGAGTAAAAGGTGTCATAAAGTAATAGATACTTCTGTAGGCTACGCAAGTCTTCTACATCAGGCGTCACATAACATATAACATTAGCCAAGCACCATTTTGACCCTGCGCAGGTCAAAATCCTCGCCAAGGAAACCAGAGACTTCCCCAGAAGAGTGCTCGAGGCCATTCATATCAAGCAAAAAGAACCATCTCTCAATAGGAGCTGCACTTGAATCTCGTCTGAGAACCCATTATAAAGAACTTAAAGGTGGTTGTTCCGATTTATGTGTATTGTGTTCTCTACTTGATATGAGAGCCTGGCACTTGCACATACACCCCATCAAGTACCGTGGGAAACAAACTTGCGGTTTTGATGGTAGACGCAATAATGCATGTTGCAAAGCCCTGTTCAATACTGTGCTAATAAAGTGGTTAACCACTAAAACGGCGGTTTTTTTGTTTATATCTTGGGAATGAAATGGATTCGAGGGCTCAATTTCAGGACGACAATGAGAAAAATACGGCCTTTCATCCGATATCAAAATCGATACTACTTCCGGGTAAATCAGGGGGGTCCCAAAGACGATCGGAACACGCCCCTTTAACTGACTTCCCTCACGCGACCATGGGTCAGGTGATGTTTTGCCCTTCGGCAATTACGTCATTACTGCCAACAACTTTCAGCATGAAACAACGTATAGCTAACGACGACTGAAGGTATCAGTCGAAAGATCTCCTACAAGTGAAGGCATGTTTTCGTCTCTGAGATGTACAAGTTTTATCCTTCACTTATTAAAATAGTTTGTTGTTCTTTTTTGTCTGTATTTTGTTCCAGGTCCCTCACGCATAACAGATTTAGTGGTTTGCACTATGCTAACATCAATCACACTCACATGGACTCCTACTTCAAAGTCATATGAATGCTGGATATCACCCTATGATGAAGAACCAATTCGGACTACAAAGACGCAATGTAATTTCATAAATTTGCAGGCGAATACAGACTATTATGTACAAGTTGTTAGTTTAAACACAGATGGATTATCAAGCGTCCCGTGGACTGATATCGTGAGGACAGACACGGTTGAGATGACGAACAAGTGTGTAGAAAAGAAAGATGGAGTCGACGATGAAGGTGAAGACCCTAAATTTTAAATTGTTTATGACAGTCGCATTTGTTTTCCAAATATCACTTTCACATGTAATTACCATAGTGCAAGTTATAATGATAAAAGTAAATGGTCATATAAATTTTGATTTGTTTTCAAGCGTGAAACGCACACATAATTATTTTTTTTTTGCCACAGAAATGTGACAACAAAAATACTGATTAAAGCGGCACTGGCACATTTTCAGAAAATATGAAATTACCTAAATTTGCTTCGAAATGATAATCTAGGCCAATGGAAGAATAGAGAGATATTTTACACATAAAAATAACATACCCAAAAGCAGATATGGACTAACTTTTAAGTTTGCTGTAACTTTAATCAACAAATTTGTCTATTACACGAATATCATAGACTCGTACTCATTGATATTAAAATCACAAAGGTCCCAGACCGGTCAAACAAGGTGCATGCCGTGGGAATGAACACTGGCGTGTGTATTCTTGTGTTAAACGCCATTTCTGCGTCGTCTGCTGAATTAAAGTCGCCGGAGTCACTCATTAATATAAAATCGTTCTGTTTACCCATAAGCGCGCTGATTTCGGCTTACTAATTTCACGTGAGGGCTAATGTATATACAAGCTTTACAACCATGCAAAAATATATTCTGTTATAATTTAGTCATTGTTCGCTAGATATCCTTGAGTAAAGCTTATTCACAAAATTTCCGTTGATTCCGATCTTGTGGTTTTGTGTTATGAGCATTTGCTTGTTTCCCAATGTCCCATGCACTGCGTTGTAATTTCTGTCTTTTTTGCGATAGTTCTTATAGAGATACGACTGAATTTACACGATTAGGTACACATCGATTACAAAGGCTAACGGTTCAGATGATAAACATCTTAACTTTTATAGGGAAGTCGAGGGACGAGGTTGTGGATCACTTAATAGTTAACCCTAACCCTAAACCCTAACCCTAACCTTAAATTATTCCTGTCTCAGTCTGCATTATTTATTGTTCATGTTGAAACGCTTTTTAGAATGTGCAAAATACAAACACGAAATAACCCACGAAATGCCAGCTTTTAAAATCGGTCACCCTGGCAGGTGTACACTACGGCGGTCCGGTAAGTACGTATATCCTGTTTCTAAAATTGAAAAAAAAGTAGGCGCAGCGTTTGAAAATTCTCAAGACTGGAATAATACCGAGAGGCATTGTGGGAAAAAGGATGCGGCCCGTAGCGATTGCGTGTTAACTTTTCCGTGTTTGCAAGCACCGAAGTACCCGACAAAAACGTTCAATTTTCTCGCTAGGTTCTATAGGTTCAGACCCAGTTACGATACATACCAAAACAAAACATAGTAACGGACCCTCTGATGCAAAAATCTCCATAGAACCCCTTCGTTTTCCGGAGATATTTGAGATTTAGTTTCATTCGCATGCATTCGCAATGACGGACTGATAACGTTAATCTCTCGCGCAGAACTAATTTAGATAATATCTTTCGAAGTCTGTGACACAGACTATACACACTCCGGACCGCCGTAGGTGTACACCAGATCGATAGATATCTACAACTGGATAATAGTCAGGCAGCAGATGTCACTATATTATCACTACTGCGATAATTTTGCCAACTTTGATTTTTCACTTTCATGTGTTCAAGGACATCTCAAGGAACCGCTTTAAACTTGTCGCCGAATTTCCAGTGTCGTATTTCGTCACCTGGGGGCGCTTTTTCAAAATGGCCGCCAAAATCATACAAAATCGAATAAAAGCGTAATGTTTACCGCCAATACCATCTAATAGGGTCAAGTTTTTGGATAATTTTGGTCAAGTGACCGCTAGAAATTTTTTAAAACCAAAACAGTGATGTTCAGAAATGATAGAGGGCTTTTTTCAACAAAATGGCCGCCAAAATCATAGAAAATTCTTTAAAAGCATTTACCAAAATGCCATCTAATAGGGTCGGGTTTCTGGATAATTTTGGCCAAGTGAACTCTAGAAATGTTTTAAAATAAAAACAGTGTTGTTCAGGAATGATTGATGGTGGTTTTGTTTCCAAAATGGCCACCGAAGCATTTAATATAAAGCATAATGTTTACGACAAACATGTACTAAGTTAGTTTTCTCGATGATTTTAGCCAAGTGATCTCTAGAAATGTTTTCATATAAAACGGTGTCATTCACGAATAATTGAGGGCACGTTTTCTAAAATGACTGCCAAATTCACACAAAAAATATTGACCAAAACACTAACTAATAGGATAATTTTCAAGAATATTTAAGAATATTATTCTTTTAAAAGATTTTTACGTATCACAAATAACATTATTTGTCGAGGCCGCTTTCTTGTAAAATGGATGTCAACCCTTAAATGTCACATACTAACACATACTAACACAGAGAGGGCTAAAGCACACGCTCTAAAGGCTGCTGCAAAGTATTTTTTATGTATTCCTCTCAGGCAATGATGAATCATGGCTTCAACAAAGTCTTTTCCAAGAGCAGACTTATGTGTTGAAGCATTGCCACGATGCAGAAAAATCTGCGGTATTCCCATCTTTGGACGCTTCTATTCGAGGACCTGTGGCAAAACCCTTAAATCAATACTTTGCTTAAATAGTACTAATAAACATTGTGGAGTTTAATTTTTGCAACAATACCATATCCATCAAAAATATTGTATACAAAAACTTGGTATTGGTGCTGCATTGTGCAGTGATCATAGGCGTAAATCCCGGGGATGGGGGTATATACCCCAATATTTTAATGAGGGGATGGTCAATACGATCATTCCCACCCCCATGTTGATGCCCGTTCATGTGTTTTTGACCAGAACAACCTCAAATTTACCAAAATTTACCTCAAAATGTTAAATTTCCGCGCGCTTCTCGCCCATTTTGTTCTAATTGCAATTACATTAAACGATTTTAGCTTTTAAATGGCAAAATTTTAGCGCGCTTCTCGCGCACATGTGCTAGTAATGAATCCTTTTCAGCAAACCATGTTTCATTCAGAAATGTTCATCAACTCTCATCCCCCAATGACATCCGCTTGACTGAGCTTATCCGAGGATTGCTGGCAAACAGGATGTTCTTTGTTCAGCTAGGAGTTAAGAAGAGCCGATGGCGTAGGCTCAAGAATGTTCTACCACAAGGGAGTGTGCTTGCACCTCTCCTGTTCAACATCTATACCAACGACCAACCTAGGAGTGCAGGTACCTGTCGTTTTATTTATGCAGACGGTTTTGGAATTAGCGCACAAGATGCCGACTTCACAGTTGTTGAAAAGAGACTCTCCAAAGCTTTGGATGAACTCACTCCTTATTATGAGGAAAACCACCTACGTGCAAATCCATCTAAGAAAATGTGTGTGCTCTCCACCTACGCAACCGTGAAGCCAAACGTCAGCTTAAAGTTACCTGGTCTGGAACACCCCTGGAGCACTGTGATAACCCTGTCTACCTAGGAGTTACCTTGGACCGCACTCTCTCTTATAAGACCCACTTCGAGAAGACGAAGAGTAAAGTATGTTCACGCAATAACATCTTGAACAAACTCACCAGCACGAGATGGGGTGCTCGTCCACATACCATAAGATCGACGGCATTTGCCCTGTGCTACTCCTGTGCAGGGTATGCCTGCCATGTATGGGAAAGATCAACTCATGCCAAGAAGTTGATTCAGCGTTAAATGCCTCCTGCCGGCTAATCACAGGATGCCTCCGTCCAACACCAACGGAAAACTAGTAGGAATTGCTCCACCAGACATCCGTCGTAGCGTAGCGAGCATGAAAGAGCGTAGCAGCCAAGTATCTAATGTGAAGCACCCTATGTCTGGACAGATACCTGCTGCCAACCGCCTTAAATCCAGAGAGAGTTTCTTAAGCAAAGTCCAACCTCTTGAAACAGTCTCTAAGGAGGTCAAGAGAGGCGCCTTGTGGAAAGAAAGCCTTGCCATCAACCAAGTAACATCTATTGGTATTGAACCTGGTGAGCATCTCCCACCTGGAGCTGACTCCTCCTAAGTGGAAATCGTAAAGGTGTATCCAGTTTTCATCGAAAACCGAACCACTTCCACTCTTTCCTCCTTTTCTCTGGGGTTAGAATATAGGGCATATTGGCGTAAAGCTTTCTTAACAACGCGTTTTTATCTGTTGAGGATACTTATTTTTTCTGCTGATTGCTTTGATGTGCCAACAAGTGCAGCTATATGTGTGTACCACAATGCTGGTAAGACTAGGCTGATGGCTATTGGTCCTGAAAGTAGGGAGCAGCCCTTACTGGTTGATGGAAAGGAGGTGGAGTTTGTCTATCAATTCAACTTTCTTGGATCCTTGATTACTAAGGAGGGTGGCTGTGGCCATGAGATCCGGCATCGTTTGGCAATGGCAAGATCGGCAATGGTCAATCTATCCAAGATCTGGGCTGACAGAGGAATTACTAGAACTTCCAAAAACTCGTCTAGTCAAAGCTCTGCCAATTTCCAATGGCCACATACGCAAGTGAGCCACGGACCCTCACCTAAGCAGACCGCAACACAATTGCAGCCTTTGGGATGTGGCGTGGTGTTGAAGACGTATACTTCGCATCTCATGGATCGAGAAGAGGACAAATTCCAGTGTTCTTCAGGAGATTGTGGTGAAAAAAACGCTTGTTACAGAAGATCTGCATCCAGAATTGAAGATATTTTGGTCATGTATCAAGGCGTGGTGGAAATAACTTGGGGAAGGTGATTAACCAAGGAATGGTTGAAGGAAAAAGAAGATGCAGGCCAAGAGCTCGGTGGTTCGACCAAATTAAGGCAGTTACAGGACACACTGTGCTATTCTATTGCTGAAGGTTGTCATATTTGGCATCGCATCTCTGAAGTCACGAGCTGTCAGTCATGACAGGAGCGAATCAACCAACCAACCACTATTACTCTTCCATCTTCTTGCAACTAGATATATACAAGGCTGTTAAAATAATCTCAGGAGTAAAATACCTACAGCAGCCTACCATATCTTGGGTCTTCTTTGACGGACTCGCGCCTATCTCTATAGCAAGCTGTCCTTTTTGCAATTGCAACAGTCTTGTATGAAAGGCCTTCTTCCCCATAAACTTACTGCAAATCGGCATGCATTGTTGTGTCAGCATCGCCAAGTTTGACACAAATATTATGTATACCCTGAATTATTCTTTTAAATTTACCACCATGACTTGGCTAGAAGTGGACAGTGCCCTGACCCAGAAGTATTTATGCTAATGAGGTTACATAAAGAGGTTTATTTATCTGGCCTTTTGGGAAGAGACAGTCTTATACCTGCAGATCAGTCCCTGCTGCAGATCACACAAAGCTCATTTCACGTTCGGAGATTTCAAAGAGTTTCAGGGACTTGTTATACCGCATATTATGCCAGCAATAAATCAGAAAGCCAAGAAAGCTCCCTAGAGTTTGATAGAAGATATGTCAGCCCTATAAATTAGGCAAGTTGCTCTTGGCTCTTTGTGAGGTAGTAAATATCTGACCCTTTCTTTATAACATTCTCTATCTAACATAATTAGCATCCGCACCCAGTTCCACACTTTGCGAGGGTATCACGGTACCAGTTTTCCTCATTACATGGCATATGATGGGAACTAATTATGGAAAAAAAAAAAAACTTCTACAAACGGGGCCGGGGACTTGTTGCATATTCATATGCAATTGCTCGAATGTTTCATTGTATCCCCATTGAGAACACAAATGAGCACACAAACATTGTTCACATCTGAGTTGCAGTCATAAATTGCATCAATTTTGTCTTGATTACAATCACTACCTGACATTAAGTGAAAAACTAAAATTCCTCAATATGATGCCGTATCAAATTAGCATTGTTACGACAAAGTATATACCAAGACGGCCCTACTGGTACGAAAAGTTACCCTAAAAGTAATACTTTACCTCTTAACCTGTACCCAATCATGTGATACATGATGCGTGCAGTATTTATTGGGAGGTCCTTCAAAAAAATTGACCCAACTCCCTTAAAAGGTCCTTTTTTGGACTTTTTGAACATCTTTATCAGCAAAAGGTTCACTTTCTTGTCAAAGTTTCTCTAAATTGTGGACATTTGTTATCACAAATATCAGCAAAACGTGAACCTCTGTCATTTTATGGAATTTGGGTTGTGTAACATTAGTTAATATTAGTGTACCATAGAAGAAAGATACCATTAATCATTTCCAACAAGGTTAAGCATATACCCAAATTGTGCTCTATTCCACAAATCTTGGGGAGAGGTCATTCTATTAATTGTAAACAGTATTGTTCTGATGTAAAAACATCTTTAAAATTCGCTTGAGTAAAAATCTCGAAAAACAAGTCCACATAATGATGTTCTTTTTAATATTTTTTTCGGTAATTTCTAATTATTTTGTTAGCCATCTTGGGAAAAAGCGCCCTCTAGTAATGGTAAAGAATAGCACTTTTGGTCCTAAAATATTATAGGAAATCAGTAGGCTAAAATAATCTAGAAAACTCCACTCTATTAAATGGCATTTTGATCAATACTATGTTTTAGGACAGTTTTTATTTAATTTTCTATGATTTGGCGGCCATTTTGGAAACAAACCCACCATCAATTATTCCTGAACAACACTGTTTTTATTTGAAAACATTTCTAGAGATCACCTGGCCAAAATTATCCAGAAACCCGACCCTATTAGATGTTATTTTGGTAAAAAAATATGCTTTTAACGAATTCACTATGATTTTGGCGGCCATTTTGAAAAAAAACGCCCTCTATCATTCATTAACAACACCGTTTTGGTTTTAAAACATTTCTAATGGTCACTTGTCCAAAATAACGCAGAAACCTAACCCTATTAGATGGTATTTGTGGTAAACAATACGCATTTATTCGATTTTCTGTGATTTTGGCGGCCATTTTGAAAAAGCGCCCCAGGTGACGAAACACGACATTGAAAATTCGGCAACAAGTTGAAAGCGATTCCTTGTGATGTCCTTGAATACATGAAAGTGAAAAATCAAAGTTGGCAAAATTATCGCAGTAGCTGACAACTGCTGCCTGACTATAACATTTCTTTAGAACCAGAAATCAAGCTACTAATTTATGCCTTATGGTGGTAATAGTACAAGTGGTAAAAACCTCCCCCTAGATGTGACGCATTATATTTGTAATAATTAAATTGTTTTTGTTTTGTTCTTAGAATTATACTTGGTATATGTAGTGACGGGAGCAGCGGGAGTGTTTATTTTAATTCTTCTTGTCGTCATTTGTGGCTTACTTTGCATGATTCCTTGTGAGGTTGGTATATCATTTTAAAAGATAGACACGTACCCATCTTGAATTTAGTTTTTTAATTCAATTGAAGATTTAGATAAAATCAAAAGTAAAATACGCAGAAAGTATACACAATCTTGCTTAAGGTAGTTAACCCTGTATTTCTTCGACCAATTCGATTGGTTACACCAAGGGTTGTCTGATGTATTTAAGTAATCAAAGATATCGTACAGTGGCGTAACCAGACCTTTGCAAATAGGGGGGCAGAAGGGGTGTCAAGACATTTTTTGAGGGGGCTAATTTGGGTCCTTCTCCATAGACACTGTACAAAAGGTCAGTTCATTTGGGGGGGGGGGCAGAAGGGGGGGGGAAGGGTTCCGTTTGGGGGGGCTCGCGCCCCCACTGCCCCCCCCGCTGGTTACGCCACTGATATCGTAAGAAAAGCTTAAAAATGTTTGTACAAATATATGGGTCTATTTTGATTGGTTGTCCGGAGGTTATATCATGCTATAATCATTTAAAGAACAAATTGGAGATACTGTAAGAAATGTGGTACACCAAAGTTTGTAATCGCTGGATATCACTAAACTAGTACTTTGTTAATTTAATTCCCACTTTTTCTAAATATGTGATGCGATCTGGAAAACCCCGTTGGAAGTCGTGCTTGGTCACGACAGCCTGTCTGTCGGCTTTGGGTTCTTTGTTTGAGTCACCTGGGACTGCTAGTAGGCAGCAATGGAATTTGCGCATTACAATGGTGCTTTAGTTAATATGAATTGCAATGTGCGCATTCATTTGCTGCCTACTGCCTGTTTCAGGTGGCTCAAACAAGAGCGCGGCAATTCACTTGCTCGATTCATGATTTACAAACAGGGGACGAAGTTGTGGCCTTGTCGATGATGCTACTGTCCTAGAAAATTATTGTCCTAGAAGTTATTGACACCTATCACATACTGGATTATTCATTAAAGTTGAGTTTGCCTGAAGTGATTTAACACTGGATAGCCTGATATGCGTATCTCTGGCGTATGTTTGCAAATCTTTGATTTTGTAGGTAAACTAAACAGAATAATAGGGTGTGTTTATGTCATTAACTTAATTTTGCTCTGCTAAATTAAAAACTTGGTTGGCAGGGGGTACAACTTCATATCTAACTGTTCAAGTAATACTGTAAATCAGGAGTCGGACAAGTTATTAAGTAAACTCTCGTGCCCTAGCTCAAACAAAGGACAGAAGTCAATATTGAAGCAGGCAGTCTTGAGACCGATCAAATACGACATCCGACGAGGTTTTCCAAAACATTTTATCGCATATATGACAAGGCATTAAACGCAAAGCTAATGAAGCGCGTCCAAAGAATACATTTTCCAACACTCTAGTTTGCGTGAGGTTCTGTTTAAATTGTGATATATCAACGAGGCAATTGCACGTACACCGTCATTGAATATTAGTTTCATGCCAAATATGCCAAGACTGAAAAGAGTGATGCCTATAAATAGATATTCGAATGTGAGCACTGTACATTTCTACTATAACTGACAATGAGGGGGTTTTAGGCAATACTTTATAATGATTTTTAACATGTTTTTATCAGGTTGGTGAAACCAAAACATTAACCAGTGGCATTATCGATTACTCTGATTCAGGACCACAGGTTTACCACCAACATATTTTATGGTGTGGATTTGGGTCACAAATTTGCTTGGGCTGGTAAAATGAATATTGAATTACTACAATACAACAATATTGTTTAAATACAGCCTGTCTCAAAAAAATGGTACAATCAGAAAAAAATTGGTTAAATATGAAATTTCAAAATAAGTGATTCTTACTTGGCAACATATTAAAGAACAAAGGCCAGGCTTTCCAATGGGTGTTTGTTTCATCTTATTTGCTTTTGTCAATCCAGAGATATAATCAATTTAATGTGATACACCAAAATCGATTTTGTGCCACTTTTATGCATGGGCAGAGTTGCTTCGCCCAGTTATGACATGCTGTCTTAAACCTCAAAACAAAAGATTGCAACTTGACAAGAGAAACAAAACACAGATTAAAGTAAACAAAAGAAGTCTAGTTTAATCGACACAAGTTTTAAAAGTCAACATAATCAGTTCAATCAAAAATATCTTCTTTTCATTAATAATAAACAATACAAATATTTATTGCACGTCAATGAAATGGAACTTTGAATTTATTTCAAATTGGTATCTGTTAAAATCATGCCAGAAGGAATGTAATTGCAACCAAAATAAACACTCCAAATCCAAAGAAATTGTTGAAGTCAATAAAAATTTGAATTTGGAAGCAAAGTATCAAAATGTTGGTATTCTTTATGAAGTTAATCCCTTTTTAAAGATTTTCATATCTGCTCAAGTGTGAATAACTTATGATTAACAAATTCATTCACCGTTTTCACTCAACCAGAAAGTGGCACAAACTCGATTTTTGTGTTCCGCAGTAAACTGGAGTTATCTCTCGATTGAAACAAGCAAATGAGATGAAACAAAAAATCCTGCAAAGCCTGGTATTTTCTCTTTAATGTGATGTACAATATGACTTATTTATGTTGAGATATAATATTGAAAAAATCGGTTTTTGATTGTACCATTTTTTTGAGACAGGCTGTATAGGTATCATTTTACTTAAAGTAAAGGTAAAGGGGACGGACCTGTATACACAGGAACCGAGTGCCCATCTCTCTTTCGAAGCGATTGGACCAGACTCCACCATATAATGTTGCTGTAGGGGGCTCGCTACATCTCCTCTACAGCGAGTCTGTTACCTCCCGATATTGAATGATGCCGGTGTAAAGAAACTGGGTGTCCCCCATGAGAGAGTGTCCTAGCTACCATACCAACATGTACGGAATAAACCGTGACCTTGTAGACGAGGCCATTTGGGTACAGTGCTGAAACAAATGATGCATACAGCACTCAATGGAGAACACAATAGACAAATGGGTGGTAAGACACTCAGTCACACGGACACTGTATTATATGACACCGGTACCCATTTATACACCTGGGTAGGGAGGAGTAATTGAGGTAAAGCGCTTACTCAAGGGCGAAACGCATTGGCCACAGCGGGGCTCGAACTCACAACCTTTGGCGTGCGAGTCGGGCGCTTTATCCACTGGACCACATGTGCCCTCAAATCATTTGACTTAAATCGATATTTTTTCTCTTTTAGGAGGAGATTCCTCCCATACCACCTGCAGCAACATACCCTAATGGAAGCGCTGACAGCAAAATGACTCACACAGTAAGTACATACTTTGAATTATAAGTATGATCTTAGAACAGTGAGCAATGAGAACTATCGTGATATAGGCCCTATGCAATATGACGTCATACTTGCGATTTACATAAAATAATTCTGAATGAGTTGAAGGAAGGCCTTCTTCTTGCATATGGACGTTCTTGCATATGGACTTCTTCTTGCATATGGACCTTGATGAGTGTAATTTCCCAAAACAGGTGCGTTGTGGGCTGGGACTTCATACACCCTCTGTTACATTGAAATTCAGAAGGTAAGGTGCCTTGTTCTGTTGTTCTGAAGGCCGGCCATCAATTACCGTGGGCCGACACTTGTGGTTTTGATTGCTATAGCATAGTGCAACGCCCTATACTGTGCTAATATTGATGGTAACTTTCAAACGGTAGTTTTATCTGTATTTTGAGAAAGAAATGGATTTCAAGCGTGGAAATTTCAGGAGACAATGAGAAAAATGCGGGACTTTAATTGTGATATTAAAAGTGATAGGCCTACTACTTCCGGGTAAATGGGGGGGGGGGGCAAGGACCTTAAACATACCCTTATCAGCCGCATGCTATTTCAATAAAAAATGTATACCAGTCAATGCCCGCATGAAGGAAGTGTAAAACGCCATTGCCGTTCCTAAGGGTTGTAAGAGAATGGCAGATCAATGGATAGGAGAAACGCATTGAAAAATGTTTGTGGCCCCCGACGCCTGATTTCATACAAGTTCCGTTCAGCAGACCGCGTACAATGGTGTGTGGAGCATCCATTTGGGATATCATACACACTATCTATGGGAAAGAATACCAAGTGAATCGACGCGTGAAAAGTCATGGAGAGATGCAATGCTCCTTTCTGGGCGAAAAAAAGAGCTAATGGCAGAGTGGAAAGGTTTTCAGTTCCATGGAATTTCAATTACCACCGCCAGCACAAGATCTTCTTGCCGATCAAGACGACATCCAGCCAAATCGCTACTGAATTGGACTTTGTGACGATATCGCCCTACCTGAGTCTTCTATTTCACCGGTCATTGACCACCGTGTATTTCTCTCTAACTGACATTGATGAGAGGTTTAGGCAATGGTTTTTATAATTATTTAACCCTGATCCAGGCAAATTGCTAAGTGGACTTTGCTGACGATATCGCTTTCTGAGGATTCATTTGAACGGGCGCAGTGTCTCGATCTCGAGGAATGCAGATGCAGCAGCAGATGTTGGTCTTAATAAAAGTGCACTGAAGACAGAGTACATGATCATCATCGTTAACTTCAGCTTCCTTGTATATGTAGATAAGCATATGGAAATTCCATAACCATGGACAATTCAATACGTAGGCTCAATGATTTGGTCCCAGTGCTATAGCGACCTGAAGAGAATTAAAGCTCTTGCTTTGACCGCCTTCTTGAAATTAGAACAGTGGTGGAAAAGTTTTACAATATCCAATTCCATCAAAGTTTTTTTTTAAAACTTGTTTACACAATCTGCGTCAACAGTTTTTGCTATAGGGCTGTGAAGTCATGGATTATCTCAAAGGACATGGAAACTAAAATCAACTTATTTGACACATTCTGCTACCTTATTATGCTGAAAATCAAGAGCGGATAGGTACCAAATGCCATCATCTACATTTGAGAGGGACTGCACCCCTTGTTGAAAGAGATTCTAACCTTGTCACTGAAATATATACTCCGAGGCTCCCGCTTGCCTGATGAACGACCCTTTTAAAGCGTACATGCTCTAATATGTACTAAACGCAGGAGGAGAAACCGTGACACTGTTCTTCAAAAACGTCCATTGTCTCCTGGGGCATGGACAACAGCCAAGTAAAAGTCCCCCCCCCCCAATCTACAGGGATTCATGACCGCTGTGGCTAGAGGAACCATGTAGTCCGCCTGTTCTGTGGTCGACCAAAATTATTTCCACCTCGCATAACCTCCAAACCAAACACTATAGCTCTGAGATTTTCGCAAGTAAATGAGAAAAATAGAAGCCTTCGTTTTTATGGGATCGACCATGGTCTTTTCAACACATTCGGTCTTCGGTAGGATGCCCATCTCTGATTCAGGTGTTCACGGCGCAATAGACCAATAGAACCGTATTCAATAGGCAGCCATGTTGTGGGCAAGATAGACACCTTCCGGGACACAATACATTCACCTGTCATATCCCTGAGTCAATCGCTAACCTGGATCGATTGACAGCTTAATGTATGTAGTCCTGTAAGTATGCATCTTTTACACCAACGTTCCTGGTGATTACAGTCATATTGAATACGGTTCTATTGTTCAGCTTGAAGATAAATTTAGAGAGGTTTTAACGCGTTGGTTTTTGGAAAGTCTGTGCACATTATTTTGTTTTGGCAAAATTCTGTCTGAAGGTCTTTCCTGAACTAAGGCGTGCCGATGAATTTTTTTTTTTAATCTAACTTCAGGAGGTAACGCCAGAGGATGCATTACCCCAACGATCTCAAACGGAATAAGCCATAACATTGTGACGTGAAGATCCTATCATACAGTAGGAAAGTCGCCGTAACATGTTCGTAAGGACGGTCAAACCCAGGGGTTACTCATTTTACAGACGTAAAAATGATGCCAAGTGAGTAATCTGGTTTTAGCTGTTTTCCTACTCTTTAAACACAACAAAATCCCATTATATGCTTTTTTTGAAAAGTCTTTTAATTGGTAGGTTTGAATGCTTTGCTATAAGCACAATAAAGCATGTATTTTGTGTACATGTATAAAAACATTTCGCTGTACTGGATGGTACTGATTCAAATATGTTTGAGTAAATCCAATAAAGTACGGTGCATGATTAATGATAGTTTTTGGTGTAGTATTTGGAATCCTTTTGTACAATGCTTATATAGCAGGGGCGGATCCAGGGATTTGAAAACATGCAAAATTACCGGGGAAGTGAAGGCTAAACTTCTCCAAAATGGGGGCTGATGTTTTGCAAGATTTTGCGGAATTACCAGAGGCGCGCGCCCCCTCCTTTTTTTTAAAAAAAAACAATAGATTTTTTAGTGTTTTTATGGTTTTTTGATTTTTTATACAAATATTTTCTTTTTCAAGCTGGCGTGGCTTGCTATCGACGGTTTAAATAGGTTCGATTATACTATACTGGAATCGCAGAGTATAAAGAGATCAGTGGTAGACCACGTTAAAGGGATTGGCAGCGAAAATGCGAAAAATCGAAAAAATTTGAAAGCCATCTAAATCAGGGATAGTGTGTATAATTGCATATCATTCTGCTTTAATGTAGAAACAACACACCAAAAAACAAAAATAGAACTATTTCATAATATTGTGGAATTTAAAAGAAAAAAATAGACATACAGCGACGGCGTCTCCAAATCGCACTAACAGCTGATTGCGTTTACACAGTAAGGAATAAACAAAGATCAATAATTTTTTGTGTTTTGAGGTCAAAATGTATTGATCTGGTGGCACATATCACTCTGAAAATCTTGTGATATTCACTCTGAAAAGTTTTTTGCATCTCAATCGGATTTTGATACGCACGTATAGAAATTACAGAATCAATAAAAAGTACGGTCTGTCGTTAATACACGGATTCAGCCAACCATTGTAGGTTATGTTCGCATATGCATGCCAGTAGACAAAAGATATAAAATATAATTTTGATGATTTTTCGATGTTCTGCGGATAGCAAATCGCTGCTAATTCCTAAGACGTAGGTACACCGAGGATTTTTATTCGAAAAATCGAAGTCGATTTCTGTCGATCGAAAACCCTGTTCTCAATCGAGAATCAGGATTGTCGCAACTTGCCTATCCATCGATTTTTTAAAAACTTAACCTTTTCGAATTTTGACAAACAACGTTTTCTCGATTGTAAAAGCAGGGTTTTGGCGTTCGATAACAGGTTTGTCCGCAGTTCTAATTCTAAAACGGGGCCAGTTTTCGATCGAAAACTCAAGTCTCCAGCTCAAAATCGATATTTTCTCTTTTTCGTTATGTGCAAAATATCTGCTAAAATTATGCCCATCGATTTACGAAGTGTGCTCTTTCCTTTTACACACATTCTGCAAGCTTCAAACTTCTGTGCCTTCACCAATCTTCTTAAAACGATGTGTTTCTAGAAGTGATCCCATCTCACTCAACACACTACATTTTTCATCTCAAACTTTTATTGTTTTAGCGATATGAAGTTCGCTAGCGAACTAAGACGTAGCGATATTACTAAAACGAGCAGCCGAAACCGCATGTTCTCATGACAGCGGTATCCTCGATCCAGGCACGCGAAATGAGCTCAAACTATAAGCGAGGAACTTTTAGGCTCTGAATCAGACTATTCGCCTCAAATGGAGATAATAATCGCATCAGCAAGGGGGGGGGGGGGGGGGGGGGGGGGGGGGGGGGGGGGGGGGGGGGGGGGGGGGAAAAAATAATAAAATTAAAAAAAAAAAAAAAAAAAAAAAAAAAAAAAAAAAAAAAAAATGACAGATTGTTTTTTTGTGTTGTTGTGCGCCCTATCTCCGCTAGGTGTAACCTTCCTTCTTCTTTTTGACTTGACGATCATAGGCTTCCATCAGTACTCACCTCTTCTATTCGTCTCATTTCCTTGTTTTATTTCTATTTTTTGGCTCTTGTAGACTGGTTCTCCTGTTTGATCATCTGTATTACGTATACCACCTGTGCTAGTGATTGTTCTTCTCTTACAACAATTAAACCTTCCTGCTGGCTTTGGATTCTTACGCCTCGCTCGTCTTTTCTTCTAACCATATATGCGTGTCTACTGCGCTTTCAACCCGTTTCCCGCTGATAAGCAATGAAAAAATGTGTACTTGTGGATTCACTCTATGCGAACATCAACAGCTAAATATGCAAGAAAAAGAAGAAACGGCCTTACGAGGGACTCAAATGTGTTCTCTAAGCTCAACCTGCATTCAGGTCTGGACAGATGAAAATAAAAATCGTATTAACGCAGAGGTGCATTTACAAAAGGAGTAGTTACGAGTGGCAAGCAAGGTTTATTTGAATCAGAGAGCACCATTGGTCATAGGAACGGTGAGCGTTGGAATCGGGGAGCGTGATTCACCCCTCTATTTTATGACATTCTTATGATCAAACTAGTACAAGCGTTGGTGACTCCTAGTTTTCGGTCTTAATCAATGCCTTGTTGAAATCCTTACACAATATTTTTTAACCCTCGTTATCAAGTTTTACAACGCCCCTCATCATTGATGTTTGCAGTAAAATAACAATCGTGCATAAACACAAAATTAATGCTATAATTATAGTCTGCACAGGTTCAGCGCACGGTGTTAATACGTAAATGTACTAAGTGGATAGGAGGAAGCTGAATAAATTTACTTATAAAGAAAGAACTGTCGATACGTCGAAATCGAAATAGGGCCCGAGCACATAAACTGAATGCACACCGGTGTTTAAACTTAAGATTACATGTACATATTGTGGTACATGTAGTCACCGTTTGTCACCGTTTCAGACTCGAGAAACGGATTCGCACACAAATAGGCACCAGCTGTAGCTTATACCCATACGAGAGATTTTATGTACAAGTGGAAGACGTGGAATGGTATAGGTTATACAAGAGATATTAACTCGCTTAATGGCCATCCATGAATTGTATAAGTAGGTGGTACCTTGTTTACATCTTTAGGAACTCTGTTGAATCAATCATTATTGAAAAATATTACAGTTTTGACTTGCATGGTGAATACAAAAAATGCAGTATAGTTCAGGGCCATTTGTAAAAAAATGGTTTCCTGTTGGTTTTTGTGTGTGTTTACTTTCTCTTTTTTTTCGTATTGGATTCCAATATCCTTAGTCATCTTGAGCAAAAAACGATGGGTTTATTTTTCTGAGCATTTGGGTGTAATCATTTAATGCAAAGAATAGACGTAATAAAATCATAGAAAACGGTGAAATACCAACAATGTTTAAAAAAAAGTTGGATAGCAATACTTATCTGGCATTTCAGTCCTCGATAGCACCTCAATTCAAGATGGCGGCAAAAACGAACGCCATTCCCTTCACGAATAAACCCTTTATGTAAATCCTTACTTGGTTATAATCTGATATAACCAAAATGTATATATATAACCAAGTTTATTACATATAATGAAATTGCAAGATTCAATCTTTATCCAGAATATTATAAAATGTGTAGTATTAAGTGTAAAATACATATATACGTCTTTTACCATTAGAAACACTCGTGTCTGGTATCTTTCGTTTTGGTTAACAATGGTGAAATTCCCGGATTGTTTAAAAATGGCTGCCGTGTAAGATTTTTAAAACTATAAATTACGATAGTCTGTATTATATTAGTTTTTCTTATTATAAAAGTTAAAATTATAACTTGTTTTCAAATACCATCCATGTCAAACTCTTATGATTTTAATACTTTAATTTGAACTTTATCAATTTCCTGAAAATTTAAAAAATATATACGATGGTAATTTGTAGATTTGAATGAATTTGAAGACGGCCATATGGCTACCATCTTGACCGTAAAGCCAAGTTAATGATATGTTTGACAGAGTCCCTATGATGCCCTTAAGCAACTGTGAGTAGTCAAGGTGTGAATTTTAATCACAACTTTGCCATTTTGGTGGACCTTTGGAGAGATTTTGCCTGTCATTCTCTTGAAAATATGTATATGTTTGTTTTCTTCACGTACCTTATTTTTTGGACGCAATATGCAATTTCTCAGTTTAAAAAAATGTAAATGGTGCGCACGCGCCGGAGTGCCCTCGCTCTGTCTTTGGCGTTTGGCCAAGACTCCATCATATTCTTCTTCTTCTTGCTAATGAGGGAGCAGCTAAATATGTTGTAAATGGTGGTTTATGAAGTCTATGTCCACCGGTCTACGAAAGGTGAGGGCACTCATTGAGAATGTGATCCGCACTATGATGGAGAACACATTGAGGCTGGCGATGGCCGCAGCCCACATCGGTGCGTATTGCTGTTGAAACGACTGAATCCTGTGCGAATCCGGTTTAAGGTGACCCATTCCTTGCGTGTAAGATTGCTTGCCAGGGGGTGTTAGTTCTGTCCATAGTTGTAAGAGTGAGTTTTGATCGTGGTTCTTTAAAGGTATCTAGCCAGACAGTATCAAGTCTGTTAGATGTTGAATGGGGAGCTGGAGGGTTTAGCAGCGTGTCGACAGTAAAGTTCGACGAGAGCCAGTCCCTTTGTTTGCCGAGCTGGTTGTGATTCTTTTGACAGTGTTTATGGCGCTGGTGCTTGTATTCCAGCAGAGCCTTATTCACTAGTTTGTTGCGTGTGGTGTTCTCTCCCGAAGCACTGCATGTGCAAAATGCTTGAACGCACTGGTAGAAACTCAATGGAGTAGTACCAGATAGAGCAACCAAGAATGGTTCATGGTCTCGCTGAGTACCGTGTCCAGCTTCTTGTGTGAGAGCTGTTTGCACCATGCGGGGCGGCATATTCATCCGCGTAACCAGAGCCAAGGCGTTGGTGCGTCGAGTCGTTGGGCTGGCACCGCCATATGATCCAGCAATTTGGCACAGGAGGTTATTCCTCGAAGTACCTCGCTGATATAACAAGTTGAACAACATGGGAGCCAGTACAGACCTTTGTGGTATTCCGTTCCCTCAGACGACGCAGACGCATACTCTGCCCAGCACTGGTCTTGAGAAATAAAGCCTTACGGTTTTGCAAGCATGTTTCATATGACTTGTACATGGTGGCGATCCGGGATGGTCCTGAAAGCTTGATTGTCAGGCCCTTGTGCCACACTGGTCTTTTCTGCTG
Organism: Ophioderma brevispina; assembly: GCA_023653785.1. NCBI lineage: Eukaryota > Metazoa > Echinodermata > Ophiuroidea > Amphilepidida > Ophiodermatidae > Ophioderma > Ophioderma brevispina. The sequence goes on along the minus strand of JAMKCH010003314.1, from coordinate 206 downwards.
CAGTAAGGTCTACCAAAATGACGCCTGCCTTACTACGGTTTTCAAATGTTTCATCACCAATTCATGTGTAAGTTTTACAATCGGGTGGACAGTGCTCCGGCACGGCTAATCCTGCTTTTTCGTCAGGCAGGATTGGGTTCGACGACGGCTCCAGCCGGGCCAGGATCTCCTCTCAAGGAGTTTGAAGAAGACACACAGTAGTGGTA
>JAMKCH010003313.1:0-49686 GCA_023653785.1 Ophioderma brevispina | reverse complement strand
TTCGATTTGACCTTTTTTTAAATTTTACACACATAAAGGTCATTGACCTTAGTGACCCCAGGATGACTTTGAATCAAATGTCATTAAGTACTTTTGGTGGGGTGTCAGCTCCACCATTGAAATGATCATACTATGTAATTTGTAAAAGGAGTGTTGATTTGAAGGTAACGTAATTTGATGTATTTTTGACCTCTGACTCTAAATCATTTGGTCATATGACAAATTCAGAATTGACTTTTTTGTAGTGTTGATCAAGTCCTAAAGATACAGCATTAGTTTTGAGATTGAGCTAATTCTAGATTCTTTGCATGGTTAACGTTGTTGACACCCCTGTAACGCTATCGTGACCTTTGACACCAATCGTTTCAGTCAAAAGGTTTCTGTGCATGTACTTGTCTTGTGACCCAGTTTTGTCAATCTGCATGTTGCATGTCTGAGATATTGCATGTTGACATAAAAGAAGACAGAAGAAGCAAGAAAGAAACCGTACAGAAGAAAAACACAAGTCGCGTTCCTCGACTGTAAAAATCAGGTTTCTACTGATAACAAGGTATTGATGATGAGTTATGGATTATTCCTTCCTTGTTCATTCTGATTTACGTGTTGTGTTGGTATCCGCCTAAGGCGCTCGACAGCGGCGCCCTGAGCATTTTGGTGGATTTGTCACTCGTTATAAGAATTAAATATTATTATTATTCTTGCATTCTTTATTGCTCAGTTCTGAATGTTTTAAGTGTAAAAAAAACATCAAAGTCAAGGCTTGTTTTCTAAAAAGCGTGATTCCCTAACTAAAATTCATTTTTAGTGCTGTGTTAAGCTTCATACATTAAGTCCTGTATAGTGTAGCCGCGTAAGATCCATTTTAAGCGGTTTTGTGAAACCCAGCCCAGATCTTTGTGGGCTGGCCAATGGGCATAATGTGGCTTGTTACTTTTGTTCTCGGTGGTCACAATGCTTTCTGGGATGTGTCTTTATCTGTAGTCTCTATGCCCATGATTACCCAGTCAATTCAATTTATGACAAGCTGTGTGAATGTGCATAGATATTTATGAGAAAATTATATGCTTGTATAATTTTCAAGATAACTGCCAGTAAATCCTATCAGAATGCCGACAATCTAGTTTTAAAGCCGCACTGGCACATTTTCACAAAATATAAATTTCTTTCTTCAATTTGCTCTCAAATGAAATAGTCTATAGTCCCTTGGAAACCAGAGATATTTTACGCCATAAAAATACACCTTCCCCAAAACGATAGGGACATTGATATGAGGATAAAGACATCCAGGTAGGTAATTTGTAGGCCAACTTTTAAGTTTTCATACTTTAATAATCAACAATGTGTATATTACATGAAGATTTTTGACTCGACTCACTGTATATAAAACCCAAAGGTTATGACCGATCAAACATTGTGCATAAGCGTGGGAAACCTGCATACGGCGTGTGTTCTTGTGTTAACGTCATTTTCGTTGTCTGCTGATTTTAACGTCGCCGGCGACGTTAATTTATAAAATCATTCGTTTACCCATAAGAAGCTGATTTGTTCTAATCATCATTTCGGGTGAGGGCTTTGTATTTAAAGCCTTACAACCCATTCAAATATCGATTTTGAAAAATCCTTGAGGGGGGCGCACTTTTTTCAAATGTGCCAAATTTTGTGAAACTGCCTGAAATCTGCAATTAGGAAACAATGCGATGGTGCTGGACCCCCGCGTACCGCTAGCAGCTCGACTATCACTAGATTTGAGCTAATGCCATTGTCGTAACATCTTGCATTATTACGTAACTCTTAAATTCGTAGGTGTTTCATATGCACATTCCAATTTTATATTTGGCAGAGAGATATCTCTTAATCACTTTGAAATTTTTGCAAACCTTGTTATCATTAAATAATTCCTTTCTTTTTACAAGGAGGACTAAAATCAGTATTACTGAAAGCATGATAAGGCTGTGCACTTTTAAAAAAAAAAAAACCCTCTTGACTATGAATTGTCTAGATTTTTAAAATGTTCAAAATGATAAATTGTTATTACAGTATGAGTGTTAGAACTATTGTACTACTATTGTGAATGTATGTAAATTAAAGTTTTAATCAAATCAAGATATAAAGCAAATCATGGCAAAAAAGCAGTGTATAGATGTGGTGCAGTATGTTTGGAAGTAATTCTTCCATGACGTTGTAAGAGTGGAGTGGCCCTTCTGGGTTTGAATTCAATTTATATGATCATGGTGTTTGGCTGTAGTGAGTCTTGGATATAAATTTGTTAATTATGTTATAAACTGCTAAAATTGGGGAACCCCTATGTTCCATTGGTGCACATATACAGTACAATGTACTGTATAAGTGTTTATTTTTGCGAGGGTTTTTATTTTGCGCGAAAGATCTGCTCCACACGAAAATCAAACCACCTCGAAAATGTTTTAAGAAGTGCAAATGTGCTATAAATAGCTCCATGCCGTGTACCGCGTGACTTACCACACCGTCGTAAAACAAAAGGGTACACCCGTTCGTGTTAGCATAATTATGCACGGTCAGGGAGGGTCATTCGACACACATCCGCATTATCTTGTCACTTGTTGCATTGACCTTCATTAATTTCCTGATCTAAATCATTTGGGGCTGACAAACTAAGCCATATTTTTTAGGCACAACTAGGAAAAATGCAAATAAATAACTAAATTAATGAAGACAAAATCATTTCGGCTTGACAAACTTAGCATCTTTTTTAGCACATCCTGTTATGCTCAGGAGAAATTTCCCCCAAACCCGCGCAAAATAGCACTCTCAAAAATGTCCATAAACTGCGAAATTATGAAAAATACGCGAAATAAACCACTTATACAGTACTTGGAGCTGATTGAGATATCTTTAAAAAATTATTACTAAGGTGCCTATATATAAGATATTTAGAGATCTATAAATTGACTGTGTGCAGTGGCATCCATTTTGAAAATGTAAAGACCATCATTTACTTATAAATAGTAGGTGTGCAGGCATGTTGGCGGAGGGGGGGGGGAAGAAAGCATTTATACTAAAGAGCTTCCTCATACTATGACATACACAAAAGTGAATGATGGCCATTATGAAGGGTTAGCTTTAAGCTAGAATAGGGGTTAAAACAAGATTATACAGGGTCAAAATTGAAATTGGTGCAATGTTGTTGAATTGCATACCAAATGTTCTTTGTGATCACAAGATTAAAAAAACAATGTATAGTTTGTTGCGGTCTTCTAACTTACCCAAGGTAAGCTGAAAACTGTTTATTTTTAGGTCAAAGGTTATATTTAGCTTCTACGGGGTCCAAATACTAAAAATGCTTCAGTTTCATTGGAAATTGGGGTCATATTGTTTATAATGTTATCACAATTAGAAAATAAGGGATAGTTTGGACCAACTGCAATGATGAATTAAACAGTACAAACACACTCATTAGTAACTAACCCTATACCCTATGATGGTGTTAATGGTGGGCAACTAATCATTTGACACGAATCTTATGTGTTTTGTGATGAGGATCCCAGATTGAGCTAGCATGTTCTAATTTGGGTCTAACAAGAGTTTTGTAATCTATTTCCTTAACTGTATGTAATTTCAAGGTTTCTTTTTTCTGAGGCCAAGAATTTTATTGGCACCATTAACAGTTTGGGTAATGTGCTTTGCCCATGTTAGACCACTAGACAGCTCCACTCCAAAATAAGGATGGTTTTGAACTCCTGTAGAGCTGAATCTCCCATGAAATTGATGTCGCCAAGGGGATTTCTTATGACGTCATTTCATGAGAAAAATTAGATATTATGAATTTCATTTGCCATATGACTCCCCAGTCACAGAGCAGATTGATATCATTTTGAAGGATGTTTGCCGTCATTGCCAGAATCAATTCGGAGATACCAAAATTAGGAAGGGTAACTTGCTGACCACTAGCCACAAACTGAAACCTTTTCATGCCAGGCATGAGGGCCAGTCATGCTGTTGAGCAAAATCGGCTAAATTGGCCCAAGGGGTTTTGACTGTAGAAGCAATTTAGCAGCTTAAAAAGGTGTTTGGAAGAAAGAATATGAATGATTGCAATACGTGATGCGGTTGTACCACCTTTAGTTTCACATTTAAGGACATTTCTGTAACCAAATACGAGGTATGAATCTAATTGTGTAATTTATATAAATATTACAAATACAACAAAATGACGCATCAAAATCACCTTTTGCACTTTTAGGCCTGAATAGGGTAGTGCCCTGTTTCATACTTTCCTACTCATGCTATACTCTGTCCAGTCAAAAGTAATCGGCGAGCAGAGGACTTTTTCCGTCCCACATTTGTGTACCAGGACCACATCTTTTCCACTTGTCTCATAGGGTGCTTGTATGATTATATAGTTGTGCTGTTTCTGTTTTAATATATTTATTGGATTTACAAGAATGACCGTCTTCCCTGGGTGGAGGGGGATGACACGATCTGCGCGATTGGGGCATTGGGAGTTCCAAACGTATTTTGGGAGAACTGTTACGTGCATTTACTATGCATTCCTCGGTCCCAGTGACATTGAAAAATCATCTCTTAACCTATGTTCAGCAAGATCTTAGTATATCATGATAATTTAGAAAAATTGTTGACTTCAAAATCCGTCGGGTTAGTGGATTAACCGCTGCAAATAGTGTAATTTCCAATAACGGGCATTTATATTTAAATATTCGTGACCAGGCAGGCCTAGTCTTTAGTCAAGGCTGTGTGTAACCATTCGATATTCGTAAGAGCGCCCTCTACCGTTAAGCCGTTTGAAACAGACTAGCACCCGGAGTTGATGCCATTTTGAATTTACGTTGCTGTTAAGTTGCCACGTCCTACCCCCCTCTTCTGCCGGCTCGATTGCATGTGTGTGTGTGTCTATTTGGCTCCTCCTTTTGTTATCCAAAGGTCGTGGGTTAGAATCCTCTAGAGTGGTGTAGAGTGGGACAATTGCACACAACATCAAGTCGGCGAATTGATGGAAATTAGTGAATAGCTCCCTATGAGAAGAATTCAAAGATGTGATCCTGGAACACAAGTTGTGAACGGAATAATGCCTTCGCTAAGTCATTGACTCACTGCTGAACCACTAAGCACTATATTTGGGTGTGCCCATTTGTCTGACACATCGCTTACAATAATGAAAAACATCTCTACTATAGTAGGATATTTTTTCCCTGTAGTTCATTAAAAGTTTTTGGGGCGTGTCGACGATTCCATTCGTTCTGGGAGCTTGTATGCTTTACCCAATCAATACAGTAGAAATTTGATGTCATACCGGAGCAGATTAAGGCCATAATTTAAAAATGTCCATTTACTCACAAAGCAAATGTTACAAGGCAAAATGCTCTGAATAATTCCAAACACCAATTTTGAACAAACTCTGAAACATTAAACATAAGAAAAATTATTCACCAAAGTTCTTTTACGTCACTAAGGAATATTAGAAAATCTGATACGTTTACATTTATTTGTCTTGTTGCAGAAATAGCGGGAGAAATAGTATTTGACAGCTTGGTCTAATCATTAATCTAAGTACTTTTGTTTTGTGTTTTGGTCAGTCATAACAGAGTACAATATTTACGTGGCCTAATCCTCCTCTTCACCCAGCCTTGATGTTAATGACACTCTATCCGTTCTTTGACAACAAACAAAGGAATCGATAACGTGTCTCAGACTTTACGACAGTCTATTCAATTGTATCTGGTATGAAGCCTTTATATATTCGATACCAAAAGTTCATGTACAATGGGTTAAAGCATCCGATTCTTTTGAACAAAGTTGAGCATTTCAGCTGTTTATAATACGGCTTTTTAGTTTTTGATCTCAACACATCCCCTCCAAAATGATTTGTACCATCGACAATATGCGTTTACTGTCAGGAATAAAAAAATCAGACTATAGTCTGATACTAGCACATTTCAATATATGGAAAGTGTCGGACTGGGGCTTTTTTTTAATTTATGGACTAGCACCATTCTGAATAGTACCACTGAGTTACGTGTGGGACGAGCAACGTATCTGATTAGTGCCATGTACCCCTATATTTTGGGTCCTGCAATCTCGGGTGAAGAGAAGCATTTTTTAAAATTTTGAATTGTTTGAAACCTTAGAATAGATGGTGCATAAGATATTGGAGACAGTAAAGGTCCATGAATGATAAACGAACTTCAGTTGCAGTCGCACTTACAGCAATGAAACATTGTTCATTGGCCAAAATGTATATCTGCTGATTGACTAGTTAAAGGTGCATTTCGTGATTCCAGCACCTTCTGTTTTATTCATTGTTCACTAGATATCCTTGTGAAAAGCTTATTCACAACGTTTTAGCTGATCCTGACATTGCGGTTTTGTGTTATGAGTAAATGCTCGTTTCCTACGGTCCCACTGGCCACTGTGCTATAATTTCTGTCCGTTTAAAATACAAAATTGCGAATTTCTTCAGATACGACCGAATTTGCACGGAAGATTTGGCACACATGGATTACTAATGTTAACGGTTCAGATGATATGAAAATCTCATATTTTTTGAGGTAAGTCGGGGGGACAAGGCTGTGGATCACGAAATGCCCCTTTAAGTTGCAACAAATTGCATTCCGTCAAGGTTTCCGAATTCCTAAGTGTGTGAGGGAAAAAGTGTCAGATGGGTCAGGTTAGGGAAACTCCCACAAATTGCTGCTTAGGCAATGCCAAGTTAACCAGCAATAGTCGTTTTTTTTCTTTGGCGTCTTGATCATTTCGTAGGGTTGACGCATAGGGTTGACACATCGGGATCATTTTGTCCACTGTTGTCGGTTGATATAGTCTGTTGTGAAAAAGGGTTAACTAATCATGCAAACAACACAATGAATCATTTGATTATGTAAACCCAAAGACTTCTTTAATATTTTGAGCAACAATAATTCCCAATTCATTGGTATTGAGCACAGCACATTGATCTGCTGTAAGAGTTAAAATATATTCTGACTCAATTTATAATTTCACAAGGACTTGGAAAAAAAAGTAGCTGTCAGCATTTCATTTTTTGCACATTCATTTTTGGTTGGTTTAAATATGTGTACTCTATTGCATATTAGTCTTTTATGGTGTCAAAGCACAAATTATGACTGGAGTTTTTAAAATACTTTTACTAACTTGCAAATTTTAAATCTAATTTTTAGTCTTTCAACCAAAGACGGTTCTCGGCTTTCGCGATTCGTGACGGGGGTTGTTAGGTTCCGTACGGAACCGTATCAGACGTGACCTGTAGTGTTGGTAAACTTTTGTCAACTACCTAGGGCCCCTGTTTAAATACCCCAGGGCCCCTTTGCAACTAAAGTCCACTTTATTGACCTCCCCAGAGTCTAAGGTCCTAACTGCCACAATGTCCCTTCTCAACTACACAAGATCCCCTTTCCATCTGTCTCAGAGCCCTTCCCAGCTGCCACCGAGCATCCTTCTCAAGTAACTAAAATTCTCATCTAACACAGGTGTCCTTTCCCAACTAACCCAAATATGACCAATTCCCAAATACTCGTGGGTCTCCGTTCCAGACAGCATGATCCCAGATTTCTCTTCCCAATTACCAAATTTCTCTTCCCAATTACCCCAGGTCCACTCCCCCAACTATCCCATGTTTCTCCTTCCAAACCATCCCAGGGTTCTCCTTTCCCGAACAACCCCATTTCATGCTTTTACAGCACTCCAGCACTGAGTTACTAATACTAAAAGTTGAAGCATAATTTAGTTCTTGATGTCCCTTTTGGGAAATTGTTTGCCTCATAAGCTAAATTTGAGCCGAATTTGAGTTCTAAAGCCTGCATATTTCCTCCAAATCCATTTCTAAGGCCCTAATTTAAAAGACAAAAATCAGTTCCCAAGTCCCTACGTTCAAAAGTCGGGCAACACACATACCTACCCAGAGTGCCCCCGGTCTCTCGCCCTCTCACTCTCATACTCCCTTTTTTCCTTAGCTGAATTTGAGCCAAATTTTAGTTCAAAAGCCTCCAAGTTTCCTCCATTTTTTTTCTAATTCTAAGGGCCCTATTAAAAGACAAATCACTTCCCAAGCTCTAAGTTGGAAGTCGGCCACACAAATCCGTACCCAAAAAAGTTGAGTGCCCTGCTCACCCCCTCACTCTCATACTCTCACTTTCTCTGATTCTTTACAGCCCACATTTCCAAATTACATGTACATAGTCTTCCAAATACCTAAAAACTTGACAACATGTCATGTTTAAGATATCAAATTGGACTGATTTTTTCTCATTTACAACATTTTGGATTATAACTAACTCTATCCACAGCATAAGCAAAATTATTTAAATTTTATATATTAGTTAGCAAGAAATAAACATTGTCAATAACAATAAATAGTATAGGCCCGTAGCAGGGAAGCCCCATGGGCAGAGCACTTAAGTGTGTGGCCAAAGGACAAAACTGATTATAATGCATGAATCAACCATAATCCCACAACACAATATGGGACCTTGATGATCACACTTGTTATTCTGCTATATGCTTGTGTATACGGGATAATTTGACACAATGGATATTATGGATATTGGATTAATGACTTGATTGTTCTTGCAAAGCATTAAGACGCCGCAAATAGGTGGTTAAGCTATTATGATATTAGAATATTTATCTATTTTAACCATATCCCATAACACAATGAAGATGAGACCTCAGACTGCATGTACGAATTGTGATGTTACACTATATTTACCAGCATTCGTTGGGATATTGACACAATTTGGATTATGTCGGTATGGATTTGTTTCATGATTCACATCTTTAGTACACATGCAAGTTAAACCATCTTGCAAAACAAAAAGGTAACATCTGGTACAATAAAAACAAAACAACAACTTATATGTCTTCTTCAGTAATACATCTAAAGTGGACCGTAAACAAGCACGGTATAAACGTCAGAAAAAAACCGTTAGGTAGGTGCATTGAGAGGGGAACTAAGATCCGTTGGCAGTAGTAGAAACTAGATAACATACCGGTAAATCTCCTGGGGTGTTGCAATTGTGAAAGGTGCAATTACAGGACTCCAAAATTTAAACATAAGGCCAATTTGCCTTAGGTGCCCCTACATTTGCCTTGGGTGCCCTTAAAAAAATGTGCATTCTTTAACAATGTAATGCATTGGTTGCCCTTTCTTACTAATCTTTTAAAATTGGGCCAAATTGCCTTGCCCACCCCACTTCTTATTTGGAGCCTGGACATTTAGTGTAAATTTGGGATCGTTTAAAGGATATGTCAAGATTTTTTGTCAAGCTCAGTTGACTTACATTCATAAATTCTATGTACATAATCACGAATTCCCGAAACAATAATACAATTGATGTAAATATTAACAAAAATAGAGGCAATTTTAATTTTGCTTTTTTACATACGAAGAGAGAAGAAACCGGGCGGATTTTTCGCCACGTTCATTGATCAAAAGAGCCCCAATTTTGCTCTCCTCGTGACGTCAAGTGAAGACCAAAACATCGTGTTGACTCGGAATTGTAATTGCTGACACTGTAATATTGATGGATTAATGAAAGTAATAATAAAATTAGAAAAAAAGTTACAGAATGAATGTGTGTTTCATTTCGTTGTGTTTTATTATTATTGATATAAAAAAACATCGATCGCCGTTAAGGAAAGTGGCAACACTGCCATATTGATGTTCACAAGAAGTAAATTATGGATGGTCATCCTTTGCGTCACCATTTGCCTGGGCCCGATTGGGATTTGTCGGAATCTTTTCGAGTAAGCGATTGGGCGGAGGAAAAATTTAAAACGGGCAAAAATACTCAACATTGTGGGACAATTTTCAACTTATTTGATTTATATGTAATCTAGTTACTTAAGCTTTCCATCCATTACCAAATGTTTACAAAATATTCAGAATCATGACATATTTCCTTTAAGCACAACTTCACAGACGAAATTGTCGAATTCAACTACCTGTAAGATAAGAAAGTCCGGTTTCAAAGAAGCACCGCAACGTAACGTAATACCCAGGGGAGGGGCGGGCAGGATAGCATCGTTTTTACCGAAAAAATGATAATCTTATTTAAAGCGAACGGGGACTATTATTGGGAGCGAGAGTTATGTAAGATTGTACTGTTTAGCTGATAATAACAAAAGAAAGTAGAATGGTATTGTTTAAACCAAATTGAGCTAAAAAGCTGATTAAATGTTTAATCTAGGAAATGAAAGTTTACACCTACCATAAAAAACGTTATTAATATCACCAGCTTATTTATGTGCATTGCATTTGGTAATCATGGTTTCTTAAATTGGACATGGTTGTAGGTAGGATTTTATTTGGGGTGCATGGTGAAGAGGTTAGGTGAAGATTTTTCAACTCCGTGAATAAAGGTTAAAGAAGACATGAGGAGATTTCCAGGAAGAAGAAGCGCCCCCAATTTTGCTCGAAACCCGGTTTTACGATTGGAATGCTAATTACCAATGTATTAGATGACACTGAAGTGATTACGCGAGTACGCCGTCTTTATGTAATAAGATGGAGATTAGTTTTAGTAGTTTTGTGTGCACGCAAAGTCAAAAGCATGGTTTCTAGGGGAACGATTACGATAGCCAGGCAGTCCAAAACAGTTTTTTGAGGTTTTCTTTGAACCTGTTTGTCTAAGAAACCTTCCCCGAAACGTTTTTTTCCTCGGTAGGTGGTATACAAACGATCCAGTGAAATGAAATTTGAGAGAATTGTTCCTAAAAAAAAATCTCCTACCGATAACTTTAATAACAATCCTGACCACTAGGCCTATAGGAGGGGGAATAGGTAGTGAATAAATCAATTTCGGATTTTAAGGTTACTAACCATTGATATTTAGTATCCACAAATGAAATATTAAATGTTTTTAAGAGCCCTATTTTATACGTTTACACGCACCTTTCTTATGCTCTGAAAGTGTCGCTGGGAGGGTACTCCCCTGCCAACTTCCTAGGTAGCTACGACACTGATTTTGGGACTAATATCAGATTTGGAGGTCTGAATTCAAATTGGCCAAGACGGCTTTCATGATAAGAGCGGCTCTGTTACTGAAATGATGGCGGGATTGCGCCATCCTCCCGACTTTCCGCCCATCACGAGGTTTATTTTCAGGCAGTTCTAAACAAATCTTCTATATATTTTTTGGAACCAGCGATTGAGATTTTGAATAAAATACTTTGGTGGTAATCATTGTCACTGTTTAGAATGGTGTGAAGGAATTTTAATACAGTTATTTATATTGCGGAGAATTGTCTAACAACTTCCGATCAAAGAATTTTGAACTCGAAAATAAGGATGAAAAGAACACCAGGTACAGAACGTTTGATATTGGCAAGGGTGTAGCCAGGGGCCAATGATTTCAGATTTTTAAAGAAAGTTGACCTTTCCCCAAAAATTGTTTGCAAACAGATGGCTTCCGTATTTTATGTGAGCATGAGCTCTTTAAAATTAAGAGTTTCCAGAAACAAGTGACAGCGCTTCGCCTTCTGAACAGCTCCATTTTAAGGAACTGTCTGTATCAAAACTAAGTCCGTATAGTGTAATTTTTTTTTAAAGTACATGGCAAGAAAGTATCAAGGCCTAAACTTTTAAAGCTTGAAAATTCAAACAAACCGCTTATTATAACAATACATTTTAATTGTTGGTTATCCCTTTGCACCGTGGCAGATTAAGTAGTTAACTAAATACCTTCGAAGATATTTAGCATACAGCAGTAAATGGTTTAATAAAAATATTAATGTGAGTGAACTATCAGAAAGTCGGGGCGCACAACGATGTCGGGAAAACCGTAACAGAGGCTTTTAAATTGAAAATCTTTAACTCTATGTGTTCTTTATTCACTGGGAAAGATATGGCCTCTTTCCTTAAATTTATTGTCTCTATTTACTTATTTTATTTCTTAAATATACCGAAAATCGGGAGATTTGCTAGCAAAACGGGAAGTCTCCCGCAGAAGAAAAAACGGAATTTCGTGCACCTACAGGTTTCCAAATGAAGGATATAACCGCCAAAATGGTTCAGGCTGCTACAATGCATTTTTCTTCAGACTTTTGAGAACAATCTATTGCTCCAGGACTTTTTTCCTGGGGAGTCAAGTATATTTTTCTTGTCATACCTCAGCTGGACTTGCCTTGCCGTTTTCCACTCTGAGAAATAACCTATAGTTTTATCCCACAGAAAACCAACCAACATATTTAGTGAAAATCATTACACAAGGGTCGTTTTTTCTACCTTGTTGATAACCTTTAAGAATGGGTTTTTTTTTATGCGAAATCATCCATACATGAGTCAATTTTTGAAAACTGACTAAAACATCTATAAAATGGACAAAATTTTTAAAAATGGGTAATACGTATCTTATGAAAGTAAAATCTTAGAAAGGGTGGTATAAGCTTTTTCTGCCTCAAAAAAATGATGAGGCACGTTTTTTCTGGAAAGATTATCTTAGATTTCGGTAATATTTTAACGTAATCAAGACTCTCGCTTCCTGTTTAGTACATCTAAAAAAACCCATAGAAAAATCGATGATGAGGTCAATGAGATAATTTAAGGTTTGGGCCTCCGGACAGACCCCCCCCCACCCCCACGCATGCGATGGTAGGGGAAAAAATAAACTTAAACAACGGGGGAACCACAAGATATGTACTTATTTACAAAAATTTATAACAGATTAACAAAAATCAGCCCCTATTTCTTCTAATATGTATAATTGGATCCTGGATTTGAAAAATAACTATAAATTAGTTTAAAAAGTATTTCATTTGTGCAAGCGGCGGTTACGAAATGGATTTTTTGGGGACAAAAATAAAATGTCATTTTCCCCCCATCAAAAATTTGAAAGGTCTTTTTTTATTTTCGATTTTAAGTGCAAAGTATTGTTGTAAGGCAAAAAAAAAAAAGTTGTTCCAGTAGGCCGCTCGCATTTTGATTTTGGAGCCATTTCTCCGCGTTTTTTTTAAAATTAAAAAAAAAAAAAATTTGCCACTTTTTAGACCTTAAGTGACTCAGAGATAGAAACTTGCATTAAAAAATTGTATGAAATGATCACAAAGCGGATAATTCTTTTATAAAACTAATCATTGACAGTAAAATATGATTTGACACTGTTGGACTTGTAATTGATTGATTTGACATTTCTGGGGAAAAATTCTTTAAAAAAATAAAAAGCGCATTTAGATTTTTTGGGAATACTGGAAAACAAAACTTGATTTTGTTGGCCTATGACCCTTCATAATGGTGTAAGTTAAAAAAAAAATATCTGCCCTCTCTAACCTTGGATCAATGACACTTATACATTAGAAAAGAATAAAAAACAGAGGATCTAAAAAAAATGGTGCGACATTGATGTAGATTGCCATAGCCTAACCCATCGCTGAGAAAACCACAAATATCAACGGGGGGTAGCAGTTCACATTTCTCTATAACTTAGTAAAAAGCAAATGCCTGCTTATTGTTTGTTGTCTTAAAAATTAATATTTTCATAAAAGGTTTAATTTTTATCATTTGAGTAATTATACTTATTCTTTACCATTTATAAATGTGTCAAAAAATATGAACAAAAATTAATTTGAGCTCATTTGGCGTACTAATTGATTAGAATTTTGTCATAATACTTTTGCAACTTGGCTCATGAAATATAATTGTCATGGTAGATAAATTATGAATTAAACTTTTCTCTATTTTCTGCAAAAAAAAATCTATTTTTGTTCTAAGTGACACGTTTGCACGAGATTAAGATTTTTTGTACTATTTGCAGTCAGCGTTGACCTTTGAAGTATAAGCAGTCTCAAACCAAATAAAACCCATTTTGAGTTTGAAGAAAGCAGAATGTAGGCCAATTTACGTAATTTTGTTGACGCGCAGCAGATAATGTTGCCAGATTGTGTCTTGTTGGGGGGAATTATGTAGCTGGTTGCCCACCCCCAGCATCTAGCGTACCCTATTTATCCTACTCATTCTTTTTATTGATATTATAGGTGAGTCTACCTATAAATTTATTCTAATAAAACAGAAAGGTTAGTAGAAGCGGTCAAACGAGGTTGACTTGTCCCGAGGGTCGAATCGACTTTTGATCTTGTGGACCGAATTAACTTGGCCGAATTGGCCTTGGTCGACGTTTGGGTACTTGTTATGAATACACGGCTCGTGATTGGGCTGGAAGCCGATGAGTGGCTTTTTTTATTGCATATGACCTCATCGAATTACCGGGTGATTTGTAACGGTTTATTCAAGAGATTTTTTTTGTGTACAGTATTCTCTTAAATGTGCAACTTTTGAAAGTGTCACACCGATGATAATTGGTTTTTTTTTTGTGGCCGCCAAGCTATAGCTGGCAGGACCACTAGCAATCCGTTGGCGTGTGTAGTGGGATGTGTGTGTGTATGGTGTGTCAAAATTGTTAAGTTTTTTAATGGACTCAATGAAAAGTAACTTCAATTGGAACCAAAATTCTGTTATAGGTGCACATGGGATCCCTTATATGTTGATGAGGTCAACGGTCATGTTGATGAAAGGTCAAAGGTCATTGAGGTCAAGGTTGAAAAAGGGTCTAAAAATGTTAAAAATTCATCTAAATTGAAAACTTGAAGTTCAATTGGAACCAAACTTTTGTCATAGGGGCACCATGCGATCCCCATATGTTGATGAGATCAAAGTCACGTGCCAGGGTCAACGGTCATGGGGGGGCCCACAGCTTATATTCTTGGAATATAGCGAGGCGCGGACAGCGATGAAACAACCGCGACAATTTAGTTTTATTTGTAATATTATTGGTTTGTCAACAAATCGTAGTTTCTCGTGAATTTGCACCTAAACAATTCTTTTCGTGCTTTGTCGTTATGGTTCCAAAATGTCGGTGTTATAAATCATCCCCAAATACCTTCAGATTACCAATACTTTATATTGTTCACCCTTTTATCTCCGAGCAAATCATATGTTTTCTCAATATGATACCCCATTTAGGAACATGGATATTCCACATTGGCAAGTCTATAGGATGTACTGTCATTTCTTGAAACTACTGCCGCACAAAAATCGTCCAAAATTCCACCTTTTTCTTCACAAAAAAACAAAATGAGTGAGAGCCGTTCGGCCCGGAGAAGACTTCAACACATAATCCAATTTATAGCTCCAAAGCAACGTTCCCTCTATCCAAAACCGTTTGCAGAAGTCCAATTTTTTCTCACAATGCAAAAGGCAGAGTCCTACCCCCAATACGGGCACACTTACTGTCTTTGTCGGCACCTTTTTGGATTTCAAAAGTAGACAAAATTCCATATTACAGGGCAATATCTGAAGACCTATTATATTGTGGTGCTTTTTGGTATAGACCTGTTGACATTCAGAATGCCCTCTTTTGAGGCATATAAACAGTTTTTCATAACAGGAATGTTGCAGTAAATGTAGATGAGTGAATGATATGACCTTTGGCCTTTTGGGTCAAGGCCACTGTAAAACACCCACACCTGCAAGATGCTCACCCAAGTTGTATTCCACAGACTTTTGGGAACATGTTGTAGATGATTGCTTTGTGACAAACAGAGCGGTCCCATACCCCAAAATCAAAAGCCCTGCCTCTAGGCAAAGGCCAGCAAAATAAATTATTAGTTTCTGGTCCCCGGACCGCGTGTTTTTTTGCTGCACCATCAAAAAAGCTTTTTTTTATACAAAAAACAAAGAGTGAAATTTTGATATGCTGTCAGACTTTTTTGGTTCGTTTGGCAGCTAGTTTGTTCTTACCTTATATTTGCGTGAGTTGGCGGGGCACATTTGGAAGTCTTGCCAAAAAGGACACATGGGGCAAAAATTGTTTTGAAAAGGCAAAAAAAAGTTGGGATGAGCAAAATAACAGTTTATTTTCTTGGCTTAGAAGTATTTTGGTGCTCTTTCGAAAAAGCAAGAACATTTGATGGTAACTATGATGTGCCCCATGTTCCGACTCTGGCTGTGACATCGGTTGTGAGATTGATGGTCACCACCAGTACACCGCGTGCGCTACTTAAAAGCCATGACTTTGTTTACACACGCACAAAAGATGCATATCTGACAGTACGTGAAAAGCTGCGTCAAAGTATGGCCTCACTGCACAGAGGTAGAAGGTGGAATTTAGAGTTAGAATTTGTTTTGTAGCATTTCTCATTTTTCCGGATAAGATTATCTTCCAACAAAAAGGAACAGAACAATGTCATAGGATTGTTAGCTGGCTGCTATATACTAATGTGTGATCTCTTTGTGTACTGGGAATAAAAATCTTATTCAAATTGCGTGTAAAAGGTTTTTCAATTGGACAAGTGATGATTAACAGTTCTTTACATTGCAGTAATGTATGCGTTAGTAAACCAGGTCCTTTGATATTATAACAAGTAATCATTGAAGATACGAGGCGTGTGTTGGTACGAGAGGAGAGCGTGGCCTAGCGGTTAGGGTTTGCTGGCCTGTGCGCAAATGTACCAACAGAAAATTCCCGGGTTCGAATCCCGGGGGGGTCGTTGGAACTTGGGGATTTATTAGGGTACTATTAAATCTGGATTTGATCTGTACGCACGATATTGCTTAATACCAGAATATAATGCTCTCCTCCATGGTTCACTTGGGAATTGGGCCAAATGGATCATTGAAAGCATCCCGTCCTGCGGAGGGGAAGTTAAGCCGTCGGGCCCGTTTAAAGGAGTAAAAACTGTACAGTTACATCGCAGTCAGTGTCGAATAAGAGGAGGGTGAAAAACCCCGACTTTTCCCAATCCGCCCCAGCCCTCAAATAGCCGGCACATGTTAGGAGCGTCCCGTATCATGGATACACGCGGCCCTGGATCAGCACACTCAGCTGAATAAAATTACTGACACCAAAAAACCATTACCAATGAATTGTGGATGATAAGAAGAAGGTACAAGAGTTATAGACTGCACCTTGTGATTGACACGTATAATCGATACAAATCAATCGTTCTTGGTACGGTTCACACGGCCACGCATGCACTGGCGAGTGCCGAATTGCGTAAAACGTTTTTCTACTATGGAGTGTGAACTTCGCACTATGATGAGATTGCATTTTTACATAATTGCAATATGTGTTTAACACAAATTGGCACGAGACGAAAAGAGAAAGGGCAATGAGGCAGAGGAGGGGGCGCTCTGGGAAGAGATGGAGAAGGGAAGAAGGGGGAACCCTTCTCTTATACCCGGCATCAAATAAGCTCGCTTTCTCTCTCTCTCTCTCCTCACTCCCATAGGCGTAAATCCGTTGGGGGGGATGGGGGATATATCCCCCAATATTTTATTGAGGGGGATGGTCAATACAATCATCCCCCCCCCCCAAGGTGGATGCCCATTCATGCGTTTTTGACCAAAAAATAAAACTATAGTTTTATAGAATAGTTTCAAAATGGCTAAATTGACAGGGACGGGAGTCGGAATGAACGTTTGGTTTGATTGGTATGCCCATCCATGTACATATACAGAACGACTACAAATTGTAGATTTTAATAAATTTAAAAAACCAAAAAACATAAAAAACAATACAATTTTGCAATACCTATGGGAATATAACTACAGAGTTGTAGAAATGGGAACAGGAGCACTTACAAATATTATAAAATACACTTCTAGTGCATCAGTGTATTGTCATTATCCATTGTTGTTCAGTGCAATATATCCTACGAATCAGTCTCCAGTAAGGTTATGTGAAGGCGAGAGCACACATTGACCTGCAATGCGAAACAAAAGAACCTATTGATATTTATGCACTGTGATCTGTCTTCTAGTGACTTCAGACAAAACCTCTAGAAAACACGAAAAGGAGAATGATTCATAAAAATACAATGCTCTGAACAAACAATGGATAATAAGTATACAACAGATATGTACCAACCATGTCCATTTAAGCGTCGTTAAGGGTGGTTGACAAAAGTTATCCTAATGTGTGTAATGGCGTGATTGCGTGGCTTTTCAATTTTGGCCCTGGATCAAAGGAAAAATTGTGATTTGATTACACATCTTGCAGAATTAACCATTTTTTCCCACTATAGAGATAATAAATATTATATTACCATTATTGGGTATGGCAATTGTAACGGTTGCACATTTTTAATGAAAAAGGAATAAAATCCCATCTCAATTTTTTATGCATAATTAAGGGACATACACTATGCTACAATTGACTCTCAAGAAAATAATGGCATTATTGATAAGTAAACCACCTGGTATTCAGCGTACAAAAGCACTTCAGATTCCACTTTGTTTATTTGGAACTGCGAAGCCATTGTTACTGTTTCATGCCAGCTTGAAACATGTTGATAGATGCCAGGCATTTAATACCCGGTTATCCATGCCCAGTTTAGGGCAGACGTTCACTAGAAGGTCTCAAGCCTTTCGCAAATGAGGTATTGGCACTGATTCCGTCATGTCATGTATGATTGTTGTTCAGTAGCACAAGACGGAATCAATGGCAATACCTCATTGTATACTGGGACTTCATATGAAACGTCTACCCCAGTTTGGATTGAGATGGCCTTGTTCGCGATTAAAATACACTTGAGGGTTCTATGTGAGTTCAATAATTTGAATGTAAAATTCATCTAAATTGAAAACTTGAAGTTCAATTGGAACCCAACTTATGTCATAGGTGCACCATGCGATCCCTCATATGTTGATGAGATCAAAGGTCACGTGCCAGGGTCAAAGGTCATGGGGCGGCCCACAGCTTATATTCTTTGAATATAGCGAGCGCGAAAGCCGAGAACCGCGAAATTCTAGTTATTTTTTAATATTATTGGTGTCAACAAATCGTAGTTCCTCGTGAATTGCACCTAAACAACTTCTTTTTCGTGCTTGTGTTATGGTCCAAAATGTTCTGTGTTATAAATCATCCCCAAATACCTTCAGATTCCCAATACTTTATATTTTGTTCACCCTTTTCTCTCTCCGAGCACACTCATATGTTTTCTCAATATGATACCCCATTTAGGAACATGGAATATTCCACATTGGCAAGTCTCTAGATGTACTTCATTTCTTGAAACTACTTGCCTCACAAATCGTCCAAAATTCCACCTTTTTCCTTCACAAAAAAACAAAACAAGCCTTTCGGCCCTGGACTCAGACTTCAAACAAACATATTCCCCCCCCCCCAATTTTGAAGCTCCAAAACACCGGTCCTCTATTCCAAAACCGTTGACAGAAGTCCAATTTTTTCTCACAATGCAAAAGGCAGTACCTACCCCCAATACGTGCACACTTACTGTCTTCTGTCGGCACATTTTTGGATTTTCAAAAGTAGACCAATTCCAATATACAGACTAACGTCTGTAGACCTATTATATTGTGGTGCTTTTTGGTATAGACCTGTTGACATTCAGAATGCCCTCTTTTGAGGCATAAAGCAGTTTTCATAACAGGAATTTTGCCGTAAATTTAGCATTGAGTGAAGTGATATTGACCTTTGGCCTTTTGGGTCAAAGGCCACTTTAACACCCACACCTGCAAGATTGCTCACCCAAGTTGTATTCCACAGACTTTTGGGAACATGTTGGTAGATGAATTGCTGTGACAACAGAGCTGGTCCCATACCCCAAAATCAAGCCTCTGCTCTCTAGGCAAGGCCAAGCAAATAAATTATTAGTTTCTCGTCCCCGCCCGCGTCGTTTTTTTGCTGCACCATCAAAAAAGCTTTTTTTCATACAAAAAAACAAAGATGAAATTTTGATTATGCTGTCAGTACCTTTTTTGGTCTCGTTTGCAGCTAGTTTGTTCCTTACCTATATATTTGCGTGAGTTGGCGGGGCACATTTGGAAGTCTTGCCAAAAAGACACATGGGGCAAAATTGTTTTGGAAAAGGCAAAAAAAAGTTGGGATGAGCAACTAACAGTTTATTTTACTTGGCTTAGAATGTATTTTGTGCTCTTTGAAAAAAGCAAGACATTTTGCTGGTAACTATATGTGCCCCATTTTCCTACCTCTGTGCGGTGACATCGGTGTGAGATTTGATGGTCACACCAGTACACCGCGTGCGCTACTTAAAGCAATGACTTGTTTTACACACGCACAAAGATCGCATATCTTGACACGTACGTAAAAGCTGCGTCAAAGTTATGGCATCACTGCACAGAGGTAGAAAGGTGGACTTTAGATTTAGAATCTTGTTTTTGTAGCATTTCTCATTTTTCCCGATAAGCTTATCTTCCAACAAATGTAAACAAAACAATGTCATCGGATGTTAGCTGGTCTATACTACTAATTGTGTATCTCTTTGTGTACTGGAATAAAAATCTTATTTCAAATTGAGTGTTAACAGGTTTTTCAATTTGTGTACAAGTGATGATTAACAGTTCTTTACATTGCAGTAATGTAGCGTTAGTAAACCAGGTCCTTTGATATTATAACAAGTAATCGTTGAAGATACGAGGCGTGTGTTGGTACGAGAGGAGAGCGTGGCCTAGCGGTTAGGGTGCTTGCCTGTGGCGCAAATTTACCAACAGAAATTCCCGGGTTCGAATCCCGGTGGGGTCGTGGCACTTGCTGGGATTTATTCGGGTACTATAAATTCTGGATTTGATCTGTACACCAGCTATTGATTAAATACAGAATACATAACGACTACAAATTGTAGATTTTAAGTCTTTCAGGTACAAACAATACAATTTTGCAATACCTATGGGAATATAACTACCAGAGTTGTAGAAAATGGGAACAGGAGCACTTTACAAATATTATTTAAAATAATAATAATGTCGATTTATTACGCGCACATATCCACTCTCCGGGGTGCTCAAGGCGCGATTGCCAATTATTATTACCGCTGCCATCAGGAAATCGTCACAATCATTTCGCTTCATCTAGGTGGCTGCTGGCTAGGCGCACAACTCTATCAGCACTTAGATTGTAATATCCCCCATAACAGCTCCCCATATTTCGCTTGGGTAAACGAGGCAAATGAGACTAAGTATCTTGCCCAGGGACACAAACACGTTGACTTCAGCGGGGCTCGAACTCACGAACTTAGGATCATGAGTCCTGCGCTTTTCCGTTGCGCCACACGTGCTCTAAAAATACACTTCTAGTGCATCAGTGTATTGTTCATTATCCATTGTTGTTCAGTGCATTATATCCTACGAATCAGTCTCCAGTAAGGTTATGTGAGGCAGAGAGCACAAATTGTACCTGCATGCGAAACAAAAGAATCTTGATAATTTATGCACTGTGATCTGTCTTCTAGTGACTTCAGACAAACCTCTAGAAACACGAACACGGAGAATGATTCATAAAATACAATGCTCTGAACAACAATGGATAATCAGTATACAACAGATTTACCAACCATGTCCATTAAGCGTCGTTAAGGGTGGTTGACAAAGTTATCCTAATGTGTGAAATGGCGTGCTTGAGTGGCTTTTCAATTTTGGCCATGGGATCAAAGGAAAAATTGTTTATTTTGATTACACACTTTGCAGAATTAAACCATTTTTCCACTATAAGTAATAATAAATATTATAATTACCATTTATTGGGTATGGCAATTGTAAAGGTTGCACATTTTCATGAAAATGAATAAAATGCCATCTCAATTTCTTTTCTGAATATCAGGGACATACACTATGCTACATTGACTCAAGCAAATAATGGCATTATTGATAAGTAAATCCACCTGGTATTCAGCGTACAAAGCACTTCAGATTCCCCTTTGTTTATTTGGAACTGCTGAGCCATTGTTACTGTTCATGCAGTTGAACATGTTGAATAGATGCCAGGCATTTAATACCCGTTATCCCTGCCCAGTTTAGGGCAGACGTTTCACATAGAAGTCTCAAGCCTTTACGCAAATGAGGTATTGGCACTGATTCCGTCATGTCCTGTATGATGTTGTTCAGTAGCACAGGACGGAATCAATGGCAATACCTCATTTGTATACTTGGGACTTCTATATGAAACGTCTACCCAGTTTGGATTGAGCTGGCCTTGTTCGCGATTAAAATAAACTTTGAGGTTCTACTGTGAGTTCAATAATTTTGACTGTATATTTCATCATTTATTGAAAAAAAGAAACTAATGTGAACAAAACTCATGGTGGATATGTTGCTTGGTAAACTGTGACCTAACATCTTTGTGCACCAAGATCCAGAACTTATTGCTGGACCTCATTTCTATTCAATTTACCACCATGTATATAGAAAAATACAAAAGAAGGGAGTCTAGCGACATATGTTAAAGGAATTTATTGGCTTAAATCTATCGGCACATATATAATGAAATATCCCTAAATAAGACGTACCAGATGGTTTTCATGGTCATTGGAGTATTCCTTGCGAAAAAAATCCAGATTATTCCGACAAATGTCACAACTGTACAACAATCATGGAAGCTGCCATCTTTATTCCCTGTGCTATATTTACAACGCCACACGAAATACCGAAACAGAAGCCAGCGAAATAAATCAACTATTTTCAATCAAATGTGCAACTTTTGCACTTGACATACCCCAGAGTATTGAAAGATATAATTAGACAATAATAACTGCGCAGAAATCGGCTTACTGTATTTTGCGAAACGGAACTCCCATTGGATTACACGCTTTATTCTGTTATGCACGGTATGCACGCATGACGGAATAAAGCGTGTAATCCAAAAACAAAGAGTGGGGGTGGGGTGGCACTGCAAAGTGAAATTCATACGGGTGTGAGGCTAGCGATTTCAAACCCAGAGACATTCAGTAACATGGAAAAATAGAGGTCTTTGGGTGTGAGACAGCCAAATTGGCCATAAATAGGGGTTATTTGGACGACAAATTTGCTAAATTATCAATTGAAAAAAAAAATGTAGAATTTTTTAAAAAGTAGGGTTATTTTGGTGACAATTTTCAAAATTTTCCAAAAAATAGGGGCCTTTGGGTGAGAGTGGTAACCTTTACAAATATGGCATCTTTGGGGACAATGATGACTGAAAATGAGGGTCTAAACAGTCTTATAAGTTGTATTACCAACTCTACCCCACGGCATGTAGTGTTCCAGCCGTCTACGGCCTACCAAAAATACACAAAGCCAATTGGCTGCTAAGACCTATAGTCTCCAGTATTGGTTCTGTCTCGTATGAGGTGGCAAGATTCATCGCCGACATTCTTTCGCCTTTGGTTGGAACCTCTCCTCATCATATTGTTAACACGCAGGACTTTGTCAACAAAATTAAAAACATTTCGGTTGATGCTAGTAAACATTAATTTCGTATGATGTTTCTGCTTTGTTTACGAGCATTCCGGTCGACAAAGCTCTTGAGGTAGTAAATAAAATTCCTTTAAAAAGGAAAGGGCGAGTCAAGGGGAAATATCCATTAAAGGTATGGGAAGGGATTAGTAAGATGACATTTTGTGGGAGTTTTTGCAAGTTGACTTGAGTTTTTTGAACACACTTAGCCGAGGCATACATGAACGTAAATATTTAACACAGAGTGATAGGGGCTTCATATCCCTCTTACATTTACCACTTTTTAATGCAAAAAATGCGACCAATCAAAATACAACATACTACACCTTTCGGGAAAACAATCAACGATATACTTACCCACCTCAAAATTGACCACTGCAGACTCACCAGCAGAACTGGAAGAAAAAATTCCGGATATTTTGCATGCCGACGGACGTAAAGTATATTACAGGATTCGGCACACATACCAACCTCACTCTAAATAATTGCAATAAGTAATGAACTTTTCAACCATATCTAAATGTAATAGTAGAATGTGTGTGATAGTATGTACTACAAGTTCGTATCTTCAGTCATGATCAATCAATATTACTACGCATGCAGCAAAAAAAATTAAGAACCTCATTATTAAAGGTAGCTGATCCAATCAAAATCCGCCATTCATGTTTCCTCTAGGCCTCCCTTACATAAAAGCAATTAAATCAATCCAACTTTTGGATAGTGAAAGATTTTGAAAACGTTTTTATTCATAACATGAAAACATTCTTAAATTGGCATTTCGTGATCCACAGCATACAGTCCCCTTGATTTACCTAAAAGAAATAGGGATTTTTGACTCAAATATTACAAAATAAAACAATATATCATCTTACTAATACCTTTACATACCAATTACATGGATATTTCCTCTTGACACGCCCTTTCCTTTTTAAAGGAATTTTTATTTATTATTGAGTCCAGGCCTTGTCTTTTAAAAATGCCTACTGTGCTTAAAATAGCACTTCTGAAGATGAGTCCGGTGTGCTGTAGGTGTGCATTTTGTACCAATTGTGTATTATTTTACCAGATTTAGGTGTGCTGAAAACGCACACGTAAGACCATTTTTGGTGTGTGATGGTGTGCTATCGCACTCGCACGCCTCAAAAACAAGGCCTGTTATTCTTGATATTATTGATATCGCCCATGACTTGCTGCATGTGTTTCCAACGTTTAAGCCATCCGTAATTCATTGCACTCATAACGATTTAAAGACGCTGTTGCATACCAATTACATGGATATTTCCTCTTGGCACGCGCCCTTTCCTTTTTAAAGGAATTTTTATTTATTATTGATACGCCCACGACTTGCTGCATGTGGTGCCAAACGTTTAAGCATTCTTTAATTCATTGCACTCATAACGATTTAAAGACGCTGTTAACCAGCAAATCACTGTACAATTTCTCATGAAACTCCGATAGTATTGCCCTGTATTTCTACTCTTTTGAACATCAATATATTTTGTAAATGTCGTTCGGTTTTCGCTGGGCCTATCTTATTGAGTACATATCCATATGACGTAAAAATGCACAACCTTCATAAACTATCACATATATAGATTTTAATAGATTTTAGAGGATATACTAGGCACGAATATTTTCTGCAACATTTGAAAAGTAGGTCAAACCAATGACGTCAATATAACCCTACCGCGAATATTCCTCCAAAGGCGTAACCCATCTAGGTGCCCAACGTTAAATATAATGAGGCATACGCACTTCATTAACATAGTTTTGGGCACCACCATATTTGGTTACGTATCGTCGTATTTGGAAAGTCCTTATGCATATTTATGAGACACGCGAGTATTTTACGTTCGTCACACTTAGTGAGTGAAAACAACAACAACAACTGAAGCCACATGCTATCTCACGGACTCAATATCTCTTTTCCTAAGCAAAATTAACAGGGGTCATCGGGAGACTGTTTGTGCATTAGGGATGCAGGAATCTTTTTAGAGGCAGGGTTTCTTCAATCGATTGGTTTTCGCATAATGATTGGAGAAAAATCGCCTGATCAACAATGGAACACTGGGGAAATGCAACACTGGTAACATATCGCGTGACGCACAGATTTTTATATGCGTGTTCTTGCGCCTCAACAGTGACGACACGCGCGTGCGTACGCAGCAAAACAATCACGGCGCGATGTGTGTGAGAGAAAACTGTTACGGGCTTGGGCTATTCAATAATACACGCGATTCCTCTTGGTTTAATTATTCCAGATCTATGGTCAAAACCAACGAAGTCGTAATAAAACCCCGACACGAAATTCGCCCGAAACAGCGTGAACCAAAATCAGGTGCCCACATTATTATAAGAGCATACGCACTTCATATCATAGTTTGGGCCCCACCATATATTGTTACGTATCGTCGTATTTGGAAAATCCTGATGCATATTATGAGACACGCGGATTTTACGTTCGTCACACTTAGCGAGTGATGAAGGTGAAACAACAATAACAACGATGCCACATGCTATCAATCGGGCGAAAAATATTCTTTTCCTAAGCAAAATTAACAGGGGTCATCGGGAGACTTTTGTGATTAGGGGAATGCAGAATCTTTTAGATGCATGTTTTTCCATCGATTGATTTTCGCATTTAATTAGTGCAGAAAAATTGGTCGATCGGACAATGGAACACCGGGGAAATGCAACATTGATAACATAGCGCGCGACGCACAGATTGGTAGGTGCGTGTGCTTGGGCCGCAACCGCGGTAAGGCGCACTCATTGCGCAACAGGGGGGCGGGGGCAAGGATGGCGCGCGAGGTGTTTTTGTAAGAGAAAACGGTTTACGCTGCTGGCCTATTCAATAACACGCGCGGTTCCCCTCTTGGTTTATATTCCAGCTCGGTGGTCAAAACCCAAACGCCAAAAATCTACTTCATTCCAATAACAGCTGGAAGGACAGGACATGCCTCGATTCCACACCATGTGTTGTCATTACTCGAATTCTGCCTCAGACCCACTTTATTTCATTTTTCCCGCGGGGATCTTCTTTAACAACAGGATGGGGCTGTGCGATGGGGTCATCAGTTTCTCCTATCATAGCGAACTTGTACAGGGAATATTTTGAAAACAGTTGTCGATTACCTAAGCCCTGTTGCACCTAGTATTTGGTATCGCTATGTGGATGATACCTTTGTGGAAAATTCATAAGGACGAGTTGCGGGCTACTTCACACCATCAACGACTAGACCCCCACATTCGGTTTACCGGTGAGGAAGAAAGGGGAGGTCATTGCCATTTTGGACCCCCTAGTTACTATAGAAAGCGGATGGTTATCAAAGTCGCATTTTTCCGGAAGGAAACACACACTGACCAATACTTGGATTTAGGTCACATCACCCTCTAGAACACAAACTGTGTGGTCCGGACGTTAATGAATAGGGCGGATACAATTGTCACAGAACCAGTAGATGCGCTTCAGAACAGCAAGACATCGCTTAAACGCTGTGGGTATGAGAACTGGCTTGTTACCAAAGCTCAAAGACATTCTAAGCCCACATCAGGCTTCTGCCCACCACGTTAAGTCTACCACTCTATGAGGAGGTTTGCTACATGCCACTGCCCTATATAGAAGGGAATTTCCAGAAGAGCCTTTCAGAAAGCTGGTGTCACTACAAGTTTCAAACCGCATAAAACCTTAAGGCGGATCTTAGTGTCACCCAAAGATAAACCTTCCCAAGAAAATCCTCTGGAACTGTTTATCAACTCAATTGCGAGTATTGTGACAGCACTTACATCGGTGAGTCCGGTCGCCCGGAAAACGTGTGAAAGAACATTGTTCGGTCCGCAAGTCTTCCACATCAGCTGTCTCTGAACATATAAGATCAGCCAAACACCGTTTTGACCCTGCGTGGGTCAAAATTCTTGCTAAGGAATCCAGAGACTTCCCCAGAAGAGTGCTTGAGGCTATTCATATCAAGCAAAAAGAACCCTCTCTCAATACGGACAAGGGACTGGACCTGGATCCCGTCTGGGATCCAATTATCAAGAACTGACTGACTGTTTCGTCCTTCGGCAATTACGTCATCACTGCCGACGGCTTTCAGCACAACAACATCAGTAGCTGACGACGACTGATAATATCAGTCGAAAGATCTCCTACAAATGGAGGTATGTTTTCAATTTTGTGATGTAGAGGTTTTGTACTTCAAATAATTAGCCTTGTATACTGTTATGACGTCTCGTAGACGTCAAAGGTCAGAAATACCTTTCAAACACAAATAAATGAGTCTTGTGCACAAGTGATCTAAATTTTATAGTAAAACAGTTTTAATGATCTTTAATTGGTTTGGTTCAAGAATTTGGTATGTCCAAAACAAAATTACATAGTAAGATTACACACAATTTATAAGAGTGATACTTAATTGTCAACAATTAATGTCCACTAATGTCCACAAGAAGCGTTGCAGTTCAATGATGATATGCCCTCACAGCGAAGACTCCAAAATGACAGTGCATAAGTTCACATAAAACTCCTCAGGTAATATATTCCATGGGAATCTTCTCAGTCCTGAAGGTAATTTTGTCCAGCAGTTCAAGACGACGGGGTTTTCCCTCGACGACACTAATATTCTGCAATACAGTCCAGGTATTATACCACCAGCAATCTGTCGCTAATGTTCTCATATAGGACCACAACTGGAATCACCTTTTGATTCCAAAACTAAAGCACTTTTGGCTAAAAGACGACAGCAAACAGTTTAATGAGCTTTTAAGCTCCGGCGGTCTCCAAAGTAATAAAAATCCTGGTACTATGCAAGAACAAATCTACCATTATTGTAGATTAAAACTAGCTATAATTATACCGTATAGCTCCGGAGCTCTGGTATAGCTCCTGATTACAACTGCTGGCGAATCTTCTGCCAAGTTCTCCTTAATATATACACGATATTTCATAACTAGTATTTCCTAATACCTAAAAATAGGTATTACAACATTATCATGCATAAACATAACCTAGCACTGTCAAATGAGATTTCATAAAATTACATCATCTGAATTACATCACATATATTCTCCTTATGGGGGAATCCCCAGATTTTGCAATGTTTTGATCTCAAAGCATAAACAAGTTGACTCAGTTTCTAAGTTTACATCTTGGGGAATTCCCATTTCTCCCTTGTGCAATCTATCTAACAGGTGCACCTTGCACTAACAACACTAGGGAATCACCTGCTCTTTTTTTATCATAAACAAAGTACTTTTCCCTAGAGAAATCTTTTCTCAAATAAAATTGAGATATAAAATAATATTTTTGATCAAAAAAGAGGCCAATATATCAATACATTTTGCGCATTTTGATAAAAATATGTAAATTAGGTCATGAAATATATTTTCAACTCATTGTACAAACTTTTGTTTGTACATGTTGGAAGAAGAACACGTGAAAATTACAGATTGATAGCTTGTAAACATCCACAAAATATCAAATTTAATAAAAAAAAATCTCAAATTATGCCCATTTTTTGCAACAATATGCAAATTAGGCCTATGTTTCATACAACTCACTCTCTTCATAGATGTGTTTGTAAAGGTTTGAAGGGGAAACAATGAAAATTTCAGACTGATTAGCTTGTAAACGTCTCACAAAATGCAAGAAAATAACAAACTCTTAAATTTTGCAATTTTTTTGGTTAAAATATGTTAATTAGGCCAATTTAACATCAGGCGTCCTCCCCCGGGTTTTATAGAGGTCAGTGGATTTTTCCTGTAAGGTTTACGTATACTGGGCCTGGGCAGTAACTTTGAGCTCGTTGAATCAAGACGGTCGTCAGATCTCTAGCCTTTTATTATTAATCTATCTCTATGAACTTCATAATCAAACTTCCACAGATTCTTTTCAACATACAGGCTGTCCCCAAAAAATGTTAACACTCGGAACGACGGTATTTTGATAAAAAAGAAAAGTACGCATGGATCTTTGTTTGGTATCCCTTTGAAGCCAATAAAACAAGCTTTAATTAGCCATTTATTTCATTCCAATCTGCTACGTAAAACAAAAGATATGCTTCATCAATTATGAGAGGGCAAAATCAACTTGGTCCGATTTCTGCCTTAGAACATAGCACATCTTCTTTCCATCTTAAAAAGAAAACAAATACATTTTACAGTGTTTTTCTATTAAAGAAAGACTTCGAGATTCCTACCAAACGTTCATCGAAGGATCTACCACAACTGGTCTTCTAACAAGAGAAATGTTGGTTTGAGTATTTGCCATTTTGGTTCATGGATCTGTATGGCTTGCCACTGGTGTCTTTATTTCCAATCTTGCCTGCTTCATTAGTCCATGTAGGCTTATTATCAGAAGTTTCTTTCTTTTTTGTTTACTTTCGTGTTTTTGTTGTTTATTCTGCCTATAAAATCATAGATTTTCTTGAGAGGGACCGGGAATCCATTAAGGAAGTGTCTGATTGTTTGGATTAATTTGGTTTGGTTTAACATTCTGTGTAATTTTGAACGATTTAATAAGGTTAACTCTGCTAATGAAAGTGAACTGACTGATTAATATTTGAAAAAAAATACAAAGTAGTGCTGATCATAAAGAAAATGATCACACTTTATGACAATAATGAAGTTCAAAAGGGATTGTTAATATCTTCAATAAGTTCAATTGCCAATCAATAACACAATCAATAACCCAAGTTTGAGTATATTACAAAATCATGTTTCACACAATCTTACAAATGTAACTATTGCAAATCGGACCAATCCGAATTTGTACTCTCCTTTTTGACGAAGCATATCTTTTGTTCTACATATAGCATTGAATGAAATAAACGGCAAATAAAAGCTTATTTAGTTAGCTTTAAGATCAAACAAAGACCCATGCGTACTTTAGTATTTTACAAAATGCCTGTCTCCCGAGTGTTAACATTTTTTTGGGACAGCCTGTATAGAGAATAATATAGACGCACATTAAAGAAGGAAATTCGATGAATTATCGAAATACACATTCTAAATTCCAGCTCCAAAACCTATTGTCGTCAAGATTTCGCTTTTACGTGTTTAACCAATGGCGACGTCTAAAATTAGGATTGGCTGCCCTGCCAGTGGCGTAACGAGAGAGGGAGGAACAGGGGAATCATGCCTCCCCCCTCTTGCCCACCCCACCTCCTGAAAAATTAGTGAATTTCTGCACAAACCGCCAATTACAGTGAAAACAACATAGGCATATAATAATATACTTACAAATTTTAAAATAAGCTTGCCCCCTGGAAATGTATAAAAAAAAAAAAAAAAAAAATCCCCCCCCCCCCAAAAAAAAGAAAGCTGCCTACGGCACTGCGACCTACCCTGAGCGAATTCAGGATACATTGCGCGCCAGCTGCAGTGTCCAAAGTTAAAATACAGTAGGAACGCCAAGGGTCGTTCGAACTTTGGTGAGCGGTATCGGTATGAGCACTAGGAACGATATCTTTTCGTGCGGTTTTCATTAGCAATTTTAATTAATTAAACAGCTGAGGGCCAATTATTCTCATAGACCTTAGAATAAGTTTATTTTGTTTTTGAATATTCAATTTATCAATCGGCTTTCGTCGTCGATAAGACAAATTTAGAGAGTTTTGCAATGTTTACATTTTTTCCTACTCATATCGCCTACCAGCCAAAATAAAAGCACTAATGCGACACCGTCATGCTGTAATTCTGTTCATGAGTATTCACATAATTATTAAAACCTTGAGAAAGATTACCAATGAAGCTCGAATGTCTTAAGATTTTCTGCAATGGGGAACCGGTCATCGTTTCATATTTGTGTCTCCATCATTCGTGGCCCAGGTTCCATTGTCACAAAGATGATATTAATATTAAAGGCATTTTTTGATAAATGAATTTAAAAATTTATTCAATCACTCTTCTTAAAGTCTGACTCAGAGATTTCGAAATATTATTTTTTCGTGTATGTAATAATGAACAAATAGTAATAGTCAACTAGAACTAAAGATAGCAACCTAAAATGCACAATTCCGAAATTTGAGATGAATCAGATTTTTCGTTTTGATGCAGTAAACATTTATGTGTAGTATTACGTCCCATAGGATACTGTGTATAACAAAAATTCCGGATCCGGAATTTTATAATAAAGTTGTGATTTCTATATGAAGGAATCCGATTTAAGCTTAGCAATTTCACACAGTGATTAGTATATGGACAAGCATTATGTACATGCAAAAAACACAATTTTTTGGAAATTGAGGGCGCCCTCCTCAGGAAATCTCTGAGTCGGCCTTTAATAAATAAACTTTTATAATTGCCGAAGGTTGGACTTTTCTTACACATAGAAAAAAATATGTAAAAAATGCATAAAAATAAAACTCCATAATAAGTAAGTAACAATTTTACCTCATTTGAGTAAAATTTTACCTAAATTAAAGTAAAATTTTACATAATGACGATAGTGTTCTATTTTTTTTTCTCTCTGTGTAATGGTTCAGAAATTACTGCTTTGCAAATCTTGAGAGTATGCACACAGCACTCATAGTATTTGTGAGTGAGGTAAACTATAAATAAAAGAAGTGTACTAATTATAATAAAGAGAAAAACAAGTTTGAAAACATTAAATGGAAACAGACAAAAATGTATATGACTGCTTTTATCAGCAAAATAAGACGAAGTCTTAAGTTTTAAACAGATTTAATATAGCCCCTATATAGCACCATTCATTTAACGCCATACTATAAAATGGACCAAGAAAAACTGATTGACTGCCGCTTAGAATATTAGGCCTACGGTTGACATAATGGACATACGGGTAGTAGCCTTACAATGTATAAAAGATTAATACAAAAACCCATTGTTCCCAAGGTAAGGGGTTAGATAACAAGTTTTTTATGGGGGTATTTTTAATAGTATCATAAATTACAACCATATGGTTACCTATAGCCTTGCGACAACGAAAATAATGTTGTAAACTCTTAACATTTGGCAGTAGCTTCTGTGCAGCAAATACGCAAGAAACGGAACAAGCAATAATGCCGCTTTTTTTCATCTTCAAATTTGTGTGCATTTCGTTGGGTGAGGTTTTTTTGCCAACCAATCACTTGCGATTCTACTGCAAGAGAACATTATGCGATTGGGGAACAGGCGATCTTTTTACAGCTCATGACGTGTCTGACCAATGCAGGGCTGGTTTGCTTTCCCGAATCGCGAATCGTTTCTCTTTGTTAGGTAAGACTGAATATCTCTTTAATTTGTATCAAGAAACAAATTACTTAGTTTGATATCCCAGTCATGTCGAACTGACTGGGAATGTACCCAAAAGATTCCCTTGTGCTATAATCTTTATGTAATCTAACCAATTGTTAAAAGAAGTAACTTCCTATAATGATGTTCGTTTTTCCGGTTTGGTCAACAAAAAAAAAACGTGATTTGCCATTATAGTGCAGCAGCAAAGAGCCTAAAAACCCTCTATTTTTTAGTAACCGTGACCTAATTGACCAAGTGCGTTATATGAAGCTTGAAATCTCAGGAATCTGAAACTTGCTGATACAAAAAATTATGTGTTGGTAACAATGTGAGTTAAGAGGGGGAAACAGGACGCCCTATGAAAATCAAATAAATAAATTGCATGCGTCAGCTACAAGCACAATCTTCCCATGCTTTGCGTTTTATTTATAACCCTACAAGTGGTCTTCTGGGGACCCCCCTTAGGTAGGGCTTGATTTAATGGCCTCGCTGGCCCGCGGCCAGTGAATCTATAATTTCGATCCAGTAAGAATTTTCAACTGAGGGTAGCTAGGATTTTTCAGAAATATAGGGGTTGTAGATTACTGACTGTGCTATAATAATTCCCAGCTTACCTTCCTCCTAATGTTGAAACAATTTGGCGAACTGAACAAGACATTGGGGCAATCTACACGGCATCGCAGATCCAGATTCGATCCGTTTCCCCGAGATCCAGATCACGGGAGAACCGTTATAGAACCTCTACAACGGCGCCGTGATTGCGAAAGTACGGGCGACCTTTCGAAGCGTAAAGTTGTTAGCATATGCTACGCGTAAACCGTGGTTATCGAGGAATCTTTACGTCGTACCTAAAAGTACGCGCTTAAAGGAAATATGTCAAGATTTTGTCAAGCTCAGTTTGACTTACATTCAGAAAATACATGTAATACACTCCACGAATTCCCGAAAATAATACCATTTGATGTAAAATTAACAAAATGAGGCATTTTAACTTTTTGCTTTTTTGGCATACGAAGAAAACGGGCGGATTTTCGCCACGGCTTCATTGATCAAAAGCGCCAACTCGTGACGTATAAGTGATGACCAAAACAGTGTTGACTCGAATTGTTATTGCTGGGACACTGTAATCATTGATGGATTATATGAAAGTCATAATAAAAATTAGAAACAAAAAGTTACAGAATTGACATATTTTGTTTCATTCGGTGTGTTTAATTATTATTGAAGTGACGCAACACTGAGATATTGATGGTCAACGACGTAATAATTATGGATGGTCATCACTTGACGTCCCATTGCCTGCGATGTGGATTTGTCGGAATCGTTTCGAGTAAGCTATGGGGGCGGAAATTAAAAGGGCAAAATACTCAACAAATGTGGACAATTTTCAACTTATTTTGATTTATATGTAATCTACGTTACTTAAGCTTTCAATCCATAACAAATTTTCCAAATCTTCAGAATCATGACATATTTACCTTTAAAGGCAGCGACAATACCAAGCGTGTACACACCATGTACGCGTTTGCTGGCAGATCTGGATCTTGCCCGTGTAGACGCATACTGGATACGAGATCTGGATACGATCTGGAATCTATCTGGATCTGCGCTGCCTTGTAGATTGCCCAGAGGACGCTTTCAACATTGAAGGGGGGAGCATTTTAAAAGTATAGACAGAAAAGTGTTCAAACATTTTTTTTCGAGGATGGAGGTCAAATAAAGAAAACTAATACTATATATATATATATTATAGCTTATATATATAGATATAGATATATATATCGAAATAGAGTAGATATACTATTATAATATATATTAAATTACAAAGTATAGACCTCTGGAAGGCAACCGTTCCTTTCCAGAGGAACGGTATAATATAGAATTTTATGGTATAATATATATACTATATAGATATTATAGATGCGAACATTTGCTACTGAAACGTTAATAGTATATTCTGATATAAGAGAGTATATATATATATAGATATAGATATTACAAACACAACTAATGGATGAGAGTAGAAACGTACATGGCGAAATTTCCCAGCTATTTTCACATTTGGACAGGCCGTTTCCGGCAGCCGTGAATTATTATCGGGATCCGATTAATAAATTATTCTAATTACAAAATTCCTCGTTTGTGAGGAAGACATTTTCGAGCTTAACCATTCACAGGTATGTTTTACTTACCAATGCAACCGTGTAAAAATCTATTTTTTTTGAAAAACTTGGGGGCGCTCTTCAAAAAAAAATGTGCTAATATTCGTTTCAAAGCCAAATCGTCATTTTTTTTCCAAATGGTGGGCCAAATGATGAATTTTGTCTCTAAATTGCTAGGTGTTGGGTCAGATGAACCTCATTACCTTTCTTTTGTAATTTTAGTCCTTACTACTTATATTGTCCGAATTTAAACAAAATGACAAAAATATTTGGTCATGTGACTGGTTGCCATGGTAACGGCAGTCATATTGGAACCATATTTTCTACTTGGAATTACGCAAAACATTCTAATCAAAAACTAGTGATGCTATCACGATGAAACAAATGGTAATTGTTAGTATGTTCACCATCTTGTGAATGAACTAAACCTATGTTACTATCAACTGGTAGGGGGTAACCACAGGTTTTTCTACTATTTTGCCTCTCATGTAATAATCCATCCATTTTAGTTCAATCACCAAAACAACGTAGAAACACATATTTGCAGTCGTTCTCCTTTTTACTTTTTTAAGAAATCGGTTTTTCGTGCGAGAACTTTGCAAAAATCGAATGTTAAAAACGCAAGGTCAAAAATTTAATAGTTCTTAAGACTGCTCGATTAATTTAATCAATTGATTTTTTGTTTGGTCCGTATCCACATCCTTGGTAATGGCTTGTGGTGGTGTCAGGATTTGTTCAACTAGTATGCTGATCCGGGGCCGCGTGTAATCATGATACGGCACGCTCCTAACATGCCCGCTTGGAGGTGGGGCGGTTGGATCAGTCAGGGTTTTCAACCTGCTCTTATTCGACACTGACTGCGATGTACATGTACAGTTTGTGACTCTCTGTACAACGGGACCGACGGCTAACGTCCCCTCCGAAGGACGGATGCTTCCATGATCCATTTGCCCAATTCCCAAGTGAACCATGGAGAATAGCTGTATTCTGTATTTAATCAATACTGGTATACAGATCAAATCCAGAATCGGGATTTTGAAGGTAAATTTGCGCCAGAGGAAGCACCATACCGGCTAGGCCACGCTCTCCCTGATTAGTTGATTAATTATTGCAAATTATTTCAATTACAAAACTTAAAAAAAAAAAAAAAAAAAAAAAAAAAAGGTTTTGATATTTTTTTATTCAAAATATAAGCATTTGTGTCAGAAATTCGCAATATGTGTCAGAATGACTCGATCAAACCATGAAATACCTAGAGATTAAAAATTAAAAAATGCGTTTTCGCTCATGTCTTTTGACTAAAACTTTCATAACTACGGACCTAATTATCCTTTTATTCAAACTTGAAAGTCAATTAACGAAAGCTTATATTCCGTGTGCACATGTGTGGTCAGTGGATCAACGCTCATAAGCATAAGGTTGCGGGTTTCACTTGTCAAGGCACTTTATCTCGCTTTTTCTCTCTCCCCCAGGAGTATATTGGGTACCCTCCCCCAGGTAGTATGGGTAACCGGTGTCCATATAATACAGTGTCCGTGTGACTGAGTGTCCACACCCATATCCTATTGTGTTCTCCATTGAGGTGCTGTATGCGTCATTTTGTTTCAGCACTGATATCCAAATGGACCTCGGTCTACAAGGTTCATCGGCTTTATCCGTACACGTTGCTATGGTATCTAGGACATTATCTCATGGGGGACATTCAGTTTCTTTACACCGGTGTGAAAGCAGATATAGTCCGGCGGGAGCCACAGTCCGGGGCTCCATAGACGATAACGGAATAAGCATGAAACTATGTTGCGTAAAGATCAACTGAATCGATTGCCCTATTGTTCACCATTGTTCCCGGACTATGAGAACCCGACGATAATTACTTCTACACCGGCATATGCTGAGAATCCAAAACAGACTCGCTGTGCGGGAGGGGTGGCACCCCCACGCAACATTTATGAGGGAGTCTGGCCCAATGCATTGAAAGAGAGATGGGCACTCCGCTTGTGAGCGCCCATTTTAT
This sequence comes from Ophioderma brevispina, assembly GCA_023653785.1. Taxonomy (NCBI): domain Eukaryota; kingdom Metazoa; phylum Echinodermata; class Ophiuroidea; order Amphilepidida; family Ophiodermatidae; genus Ophioderma; species Ophioderma brevispina. Next base: position 13,088 of record JAMKCH010003313.1, on the reverse strand, counting down.
TTTTTTTTAATATTTCAAGCTACAACTTTAAATGATAAACACCATTTGCCAAATATTAACCCTGTATAACTAAAAAAAACGTTAAAAGCGGTCTTCAAGATGCCATTGTCGACTGTTTTGTTTACTCACATAAAAGTCGGGTGCATCACCCTTTATGCAATGTGAAGTGAAAACGCCTAAGGCACTAAGTGTTAATTGCTTTTGTCCCTTTTGGAATCACACCACTACTAAACTAGGTGTAGCAGACGACGTCGTGGCCGAGCGTTGTTGGCGGCCGGAATATGGCCCTTGCCTAAATGAAGAGGCAGAAAATGTTGATGAGTTGTGTCTTTTAATAAATTTGAATTAATCATAAGTGTGGACTAGTAACAAACCATTTAGGGTGGGTAAATCTTTTGTCTGTGCCATTTTTTGTGATCATTTCTGAGGTTTGGGGACACTGTACAATTTCTATTTCTATAACACTCAACTGCCGTTAAAAGTTTTGAAAACATGCAACACAAAATCTTTCGATGCTCTGTAGCTAAACAAGTATTTAAAAAAAACTGTTCGGGTCGCCAGGCCTAATTTTACAAGAAATAAGAACAACATTAAAAGGCATTTAAGGAGTAGATGGTTTTCTAGTTTAAGTTGCACTTTTATTACAGAAACATGTATAAAAAGAAATCTCATAACTGAAAATTAAAGTAGATGTTGATACATGAGCATAAGATTGCATTATAACCACTCACCTGTTTACCACTTGATCTCCCGTTGACCTTTTGACCTTGGTGTGTGACATTGACCTCACATAGTTCTAAGCTTTAATTTAACATAGTTAAACTTCCTGTCATTTCAAATAAAGAAAATAGAAAAAACGCCCAATTGGGCGCAAAAGGGGTTAAAACTGAATCCCCACGTTATAACTTTAATTTAACATAGTTTACACCTTCTGTCATTCAAATAAAGGAAAATAGGAAAAAACGCCCATTGGGCGCAAAATGTGTTAAAATGAAATCCCAAGTTATAGCTTTTTAACAATAGGTTACACCTTCCTATCATTCAAAATAAAGAAAATAGAAAAATTAAAAAAAACCCAATTGGGCGCAAAATGTGTTAAAACTGAATCCCCAAGGTATAAGCTTTAATTTCACATAGGTTACCTTCCGCATCAAATAAAGAAAATAGAAAAAACGCCCAATGGGCGCCCAAAAATGGGTTTAAAACTGAAATCCCAAGTTATAAGCTTGAATTTAACAGAGGTTAACACCTTCCTGTCATTTCAAATAAAGAAAATAGAAAAAAAACGCACCAATTGGGCGCAAAAGGTTAAAACTGAATCCCCAAGTTATAAGCTTTAATTAATTTAACATAGGTTTACACATTCCCGTCATTTCAAATACAAGAAAATAGGAAAAAACGCCCAATTGGGCGCAAAATGTTTGTGAAAACGGAATCCCCCAAGTTATTAAGCTTTTAATTTAATTTAAAAACATAGGTTACACCTCCTGTCATTTCAAATAAAGAAAATAGAAAAAACGCCCAATTGAGGACAAAATAAAACTATGAATTTCCAAGTTATAAGCTTTAATTAACATAGTTACCTTCCTATCTTTCAAATAAAGAAAATAGAAAAAACGCCCCAAATTGGGCGCAAAATGTTTTAAAACTGGACATCCTCACAATTCTGAAGCTTTTAATTTAATGGAGGGTTACACTGCACCTTCGTCTTTCAATAAAGAGTTGTTACCTAAAAGTGTCTTTAATAATATTCAACAGAATACTGGTACAAAATTCAATCATTAAGTAGATAACTCTACGTGGCCTGATCATTTCTACTTATAACGCTCCTATTTGTTACTCAACCTTTTATCTATCCTTGCAACGTTTTAACCAACTCCCATCAAAAAGTAAGTCTTCAGAGACTAAAATCCAAGAAATGCTTTTTAAGGCCATGTCAAATGCAATGATGTATTCTTGGTCTGAAAGTGCATCGCTTTACACAGCCCAAGCACTAAAAACTCAAATTAATAGTGCTACGTAGCTCATTTTTATAAAAAAGAAACATTTAATGAAATGACTTCAGCGATAGGAAATTAGACTCCTCGCAATTGTTGAGAGCAGTGGTTTCTATTTAGTAGGGTCGCTTAAGGCGACCCGACAAAAAATCAGCCTTCATCATATGACGTTTTCATTTTTTGTGAGAGGTATGGCGCTAATCTTCCCAAAAAAATTCAGTTTTGAAGTAACCATTCGCTTTATAGCCCGAGAAATCAACGTTCTGGTGAGAGTCTTTTTGTACACGAGTCTATGGGAGTTATTTAGGGTGTGGATTCCTTTTAGCCAAAATACCGAACCAAGACATAACCATGATAACAGACCAAACAAAAGCAAAAGCAAACATAATTACTCCGTTAAACTTGCATGAACTAAGCCGTATATACTTTTTCATATTGCGAGGGTGCATTTTCAATATGAACGTACGAAGTAACTTATGGGACATCGAATGTTGGTCACTTTTTTGGTCACCATTGATTGAAGACTTTAAAACTATTCATTTATACCAAACAGGGAGGGGAGGATGTCTGATGTTCGATACTAAGTTGGGATTTTGAGTTGCCGAGCTCCTGTGGGGGGGGGGGGGGGTGGATCTCTATGAAAAAAATCCCTAAATCGCCATTAATATCCTGATTGTTCCTCCAAACGCTTGATGAATTCTTTCCAATTTTTACCATACGGCAAGAAATTAAAAGCATAATTACTCTGTTAAACTTGTATAACTAACCAAGTAATATCCTTAATATTGCGAGGGTGCATATTTAAATCTGACGTCAACCAAGTAAACTTATGGACTCGATGTTGGTACTTTTTGGCACCATTGACTGTGAAGACATTTAAACTATTCAATTTATAATACCAACAGGGAGGGTGGATTATGTCCGATGTTCGGTACTAAGTTTGTATTTTGGAGGTTGCCGATCTTCACTATGAAAAAAGAGCCCATAAATCGCCATTATATGCCTGATTGATTCCATCCCAAAACGGCTTGATTTCTTCAATTTTTACCACACGGCAAGCCGGTCATTTTACGCAATTTTTTTCTGCGAACTTTAAGTTCCGTAGGAGAAATGTGGGAAAAGCATTTGCAAATTTAATTTTCTCGCGGCCAGTTCCAAAATCCCCAGACTGCTAGGAAAGTTTATTTAATCAAATTTAGTCTCATTCTCATGTATTTAGGGTCTTACCACCCTATCGCCTCCACGAGGTCCGAGCAAGAACGATACAACACACGAGACTACTGATCTCACCCACCCAATGTTACTCGACGTATTGACAGGTCTGGCTCGTGTCGAACCACATTTTGCTCGAATTTTCTTTTCCAAGACCTTGTTGTCATATTGATCGCAAATGTTTTCGTGAATTACGTAGTAGAATTCGTTTTAAATGGGTGTGACTTAGCAGCCCACCGTTTTGCACAGTTATGACAGAAAAGGACCGTATCATTAGCCTTTAAACCTACCACGTAACATCCTAACGTCACTTCTCTTTGTTTCCTGCGAATCCATTCCTGCTATTCGTTATGGCCCATAGTAATTAAACTCTAACATATACAATTAGCCCAGTTTATAACGTCAGCCGACGCTATTTTTAGATAACCATGCCCTAACATGTTTACAAAATTGCTTTAACATGTCTATATAATTGGTTACTGGGTATTTATATCGAGTGCTAATTTTCCGAAGTGACGTACGTGTTTGTACACGGGCTGCCAACTAAATCCGCACCACCCCCCCCCCCACGATAACCAAAGGCCAATCATATTGTGTCATTGTGTCATGGGGGTGTCCACCCACCAGGTGTGTTTAAAATTGTCTGGTTTAACAAAGAGTATAAGCAATGATACTGGCTACCAATGTCAAAGTGATAACTGGTAGACACTTTCGCGTAGCTATCGTTGGCTTGTATAGCATTTTCAATTAATTTTTGAAGGGTTTTCGTGGAGAGCACCACAGCGCTGTCACCTCCGGAGTACCTTTTATGATAGCACCATGTAATCCTCTCTTGTGAAGTCACATTGGGAAAAGTTCCTTGAACTGTAGTTTTCCTTCTCTTGTTAGGTTATTTTTGACACTAATACCCTACTCTCTAGATTTCTCTGACCAGACCTTTGTGGATAAATCGGTTTTTATGATCGCTTCCGCCCGTCCCCCTTTCCTACCTAGTCCTGTTCGGTGTTGTTCATCCATCCGATTGAATGATTTTTATGGCATAGCCAGACGATTTAGCTTGTTCCTCCGTGTAGCTTTTTTGGCGGTGTCCATAATGGATTTTCTTTTACCACTTCGGACTCCTAGGGCTGCAAGATATTTGCTTAAACCTCCTTCCTATTTCAATTGGGAAGCAGTGGGTGCATCGTCCTCTGTTTTCACACTCAGCTACTAGGTCTTGGTACTTACACTTTTCTTGCATTTTCCTGGCATATGCATTTGACAGGTTCTCCTCCATTGGAACAGTAAGTTACATTCTGATTACTCTTCCAGTCCTTTATGAATAGATTACGATATCAGGACGTTTGGCTGTTTCTACTATTTTGGGGAGCTCGATTTGCTTGTGTTCTTCATCCATCAGATCTTCCCAGTCATTGGCTTTTTCTAGGATGTGTGTGCACTCTTTCTTTTGGAGTAGCCATGGCTGGGTTTCTGTAGGGCGGTGCCATCTGCAGTGCGAAATGCAGAAGTAGGGGATACATGTGACCCAATAAAAACTTACCCAAAATTGAAAGTGATAGTTTTCCACTTTCTGTAATTGATAGGGTCTGTGGATTTACTTATCATACAATAATGGGTAATAAGAGCATCTTACCTGGATTTTTTTGTTCATTGGTGTGAGTGGTTCTCAAGATTATGGTCCACAAACAGTAAGTCAGCAAACCAACTTGGCAACGGAGCATCATTTTTCTTAGGCATGGTGACAACAACTTTCAACATCAACAAGTAATTTATTTAACGGTCTTACCTTTAGTGTCCACATGTCCCTCCTGATTTGCGATGCACTTGGTGCCCTGGAGTGAATGTGTGTTGAAAAGCTCTTGATGTTACAGGTTCTCCTAATTGCGTAAATGCACGTTTATCCATCGTCGTAGTTGTGGTAATGTGTTTGGGGACCCTCATTGTAAACTCTAGCTTACATATCGCCAAAAATCTAGCGGAGTAAGATCCGGTAAACCGAGTGGCCCATTCCACCGCCCACTCGCCCTAATCCAATGAGCCGCTTTGGAAGAGTTCCTGAAGGGCGGTTCTAACATTACAGACCTAGTGTGATGATGCACCGGCCTGAAGAAAACCAGGCACGACGAATTGCTCCATGCTTTGCTGCTGAAAAATCAGCCGCAACTCTGTAGTCAGGGGTCCCAAACATTTAAAAAAAGGCTTTTTAAAATTGAAGATAGGTTACCTCGAGAGTGAGAACACTTTTTTACAACAACATTATATATCGAATGTCTGGAACCCGGGATTACGAATCCAGCGGTCGTAAAATTCTGCCTGGATTGCAAAATCAAATAGATATAGCAATTAAGATGACGTCATCAAATTTTGGTGAAAAAATATCTGAAATGTTTACTATTTTATTTGCTTGCAATGGTGAATAGTCCAGGTCATAAGGCTTTTTATTTAACTTTGGTGAGAAGCTATTGATATTGACATTTTGTGTTAGAGAACGGTTAATTTATTTTCACCATTGAAACATGTACAAAATAGAGTTTTTTCAATTGGCAATTTTCTCAAAACGTAATCCTCTGTTATCAGAGGTCTAAAATACTTAATATTTTCTTGATAAGCACATATTATTTAATTTATTACATTTTTAACACTTCTATATACATTTGGATGTTTGATGAGTAAGGAAATTATGTTTGATTTCAAAATAGTACCATCAAGTCTTCGATTGGCCAAAATTTATGTCGTCATCAAAATTTGACGCCACATGTAAATATATGGATTTAAAAAAATTTTATATGTTATTTGCATTAATATCTTTAAGACCTATGCATTTTAGAACCTTAATATGATATAATTTGCCAATGAATGCTGCAAAAAAAAAAAAAATCTGCATGATTGTCTGTACAAAATTGCAAACTTCAAGTATTTCTCGAGTGTACATTTTAACAGTTTTGAGCTCCACAAGGCTTGAATATTTCCACTAGTTTTCCGGAAATTTGTGACCACAAAAAGTTTTTGACATTGATTAGAAGTTTCAGTGATGTGTACTTTTATTAATAAATATGGAATTTATGAGTGTCGCAGTTTACATTAGGAAGCCCTCTGTTGTTTTTACAGGCAAATATCACAAGATATCTAACAGACATACAATAGAACAATCAAATGCATTTGCAGAAAATTACATTATAGTGAAAAAAATCCAATTAGTGGAAAATAAATTTAATTGCCCAAAAATAAAAAAAAATGTCTGCAATTTTAAACATTTTTTTCCATTTTGGTGTTATTAATTCACTTATAATTGCTTATGAGGGTGCTTTTATACCTAAAATGCAGGTTGTCATGATTAGTATTGCGGCCTTAAGTTTCGCATTCCAAGATTGTTCAACTTTCATCGTGAAGAAATTTAAAAACTCTTGTTAAATTCGTTTGCATAATTGCACAAATCCAATAGAAGCAATTTTTCAAAATTTTGGCCATATTTCGTATGTGAGACTTGCAAGAGGCATTAACCTTCTGTATCTGTTCTGGTTTGTGTCGGTATGGTAGAATAAATATACATTTGACCAACTTCGCCGAACACAGTTGTGGCATGCGCACCTTGAGAATACCCAGGGGACAAAGAATTAAATAAAAAACACTAAATAACGACGTTTTGTGATGCTCTATGGCATTTGGTTTGATAGCCATTATGTTTTTTTGTGTTTGTCTTGTTTTGTGTGTTTATGTTTTATGTTTTGTTTTTAAATATTTCCGTCCCTGCGACTTGTTAGCAAGCACGATCAGGTCAGGCGTCTTTACCATGTTTTCGTGTGCAAATGAGCCAATGGAATTTTGATAACTACATTGGATCAGTTGTAGACAGACACCTTGGATTTCAAAATAGAAGCATAGCGTTTTGCCATATGATTTTCCCGTATACATGTATAGTCTCGAGAGCTAATGGGGTTTCGGGGGGGGGGGGGGAATATTGTGCCTGTTGTTTGTTATCATGCTCAATATTCAAGAGAGTAGCCAACAAGGCAAAGCGCTTTACAATCTGCAGGTACCATCCATTTGTATTATTACTAGTTAATAATCCATAAATTCCCAGCAAGCAAAACACAGATTGACCACAATAATGATAATAATATGTTAAGGATTTAATAATGTTAAAAAAAATGGGTAATGAAGATCTGAAAGGTTTAAAGATTTGAAAACTTTTTCTAAAATTTTGGAAGGTTTTGTTTGAAAACCTTTTCTTAACAATAGTCAAAAACAGATTATCCTTAAAGATGTTCAGAATTTCTTTTTTAAACATAGTATGAAAGGAAAAACGAGTAACAAAAGTTTTGCATATGTGTTTTGTTAGCGGTTTTGTCTGTTTTGTGATCAAAGTTTATATCTTGTATTAATGTAGCCCGATCCAAAAGCAGTAAGAAGTTTTATTTGGAATGTTTTTAAAGCATATTAATAACGCTTGGTTACTGAATTACCATTAAAGGTCATGTAAACTGTCAATAAACTCTAATAAACGACATGTCCAAGGAATGTGAATTAGTTCAATTTCGTTATACCAGGGTTTGGAAAACAATAAATAACAAAAGAAAATGGTTATCGTGGGTTAAGAACAACTTTTTATAAACAGTTTTTTTTTTCTTATATCAAAAATTTCGTTAAATGAGGCTTAGGTAGCTGGGAAATAGGAAAAGGGGACGCTGGATAACGATATATGTTTTGCCAATAGAAAATTACTAGCGGTTGCCCGCGCTTCGCGGGGGCTCCCGCTAGATTATTGACGTGGGAGCGTCACTAAACGGGTGGATCACATTCACATGATTGCAAAAACTTCACGACATTACAGTATTTTCTCCAAGCCATCCCCTTTATTTGCCTTTTCGCTGTCACAAATTCACATTTCACTAAGTCAAGAGCTATTTTTCCCAACGTTAGCTATAATGAGCCAGGAGAACGTGTACTCCAATAGGCAACCAGACACTCACATCCCAAAGACCCCCTTCAGTTGAGGTAGCTGGTGGTCATCGGTTCGGTCAGAGGAAAGGGGCTACCCACTTGGAAGATATTGCGGCAAAATCGGGAACTTGTGAGGCAAAATCACCGTTTTGGACGCTACCCTCCGAATCGGGACGATTTTTGCCTTGAAGGGCTGACTTTTCCCTGCCGAGCTGAACCACAATGCTGCCTATATATGTCATCGGGCCACGTGCCCTGGGCGCCGCCTTGCGGGGGTGAAAGCGGCCGGGGAAAGCGGCGCAATTATATCTGGGCAAATAGGCGGCAATGATTCGAAAAATAAACTTTAATGAGATAAACCTGATAGTAATGTAAAATACTCTTTGCTCGAGGGAAAAGCGTGTCCACTTTTAATTCTCTCCATATGTTTGCAGAATATATGTGTATAGAGGTCTAGCTTGGAGATCCAAGCACAATTTAAAATTCGGCCAGTTTTTAGAAGATTTAATCGAAAATAACAATCTATAGGGGCCTAGGCTCTGGTGCGCGTATCAGTAGTGTTACAAATCACATATGGGAGAGAATGAAAAATGACATGCTTTAAAAAAGGGACTGCGCCTTGAGCAAAGAGTATATGTACATATAGACCTATCATGATATTACAGTTAACGGTTCTGCGTATGTGCCCGCAAATAAGAAATTGCATTTTTAGTCTTTTGGTATGAAAAAAGGTTTCAAGCCAATTTTGGTATAGTAATCTTTTTCCAAATCTTAAACAATTTCCTGAAAATTAAGTCCAATCTCCTCAAACTGAAAGCCCACATTTTTCCAAATTTGCGAAAAAAAAGGTCAAAATTTGAAGAAAAAAAATGGCAAAAAATTGTCACGGTTAAATTAAATCTCTGCCTGGTATAGCTATGGCGTCCCGTTTTCGGCCAAAAATCACTATAGATATAGGGCCTACTTCCAGATTCCCGGAGGAACTACGCGTCCGTCCCTACCCAAACCAGACTTGAGGCCCACCACGGCCATATCAAATTTGTTCATATACTCTTTTAAAACCAAAGATTGAAAATCAATATATAAAGATTGGTGAAGGAAAGATTTTTAAAAGTCTTCGTTAATTATAGCCCCCTTTTTTGTAAACAACTTCGCAGTCATCTTGCAAAAATCAAGAAACATAGGCCTAAAATTACACTTTGAGGGGATTGTGCTTTTTCCACTGCTGGTTTTACCCATGATTTTTTTTGCCATTCTCTTAGTATGTTGTTTTTTTTGAGTAAAATATGGCCAAATGAAAACTCTTTTTACAACCAACATGAGCCGATATGGCAGAGATAAGCTGTACCGATACGGTATGTTTAGAGGGCCCCCCCCACTTCCCGGATTTTCGCGACGCGATGGGAAAGACCTACGGTCAACCGGCGAAGCGAATAATGAAAAGGTCAGGATATTTTTAACATATGGGCACACAAATCTACAGGGTAACCATTTTTAAGCCAATTTTGGTATGGTTATGTTTTTCAAATCTTAAACAAGTCGTGAAAAAATAAGTCCAATTTCCTCAATCTGAAGCAAAAATTTTAGCGAAAAAGGATCAAAATTTGAAAAGAAAAAAAATGGCCAAAAAATGTCACGGTAATCTCTGCGTGGTATTGCTATGGGTACCTTTTTCGGCAAAAAAAATCAATATAGCTATAGGCCCTACTTCTAGATTTCCCGGAGGCACGTACGCATCCGTACTATATACCCAAACCAAGCTTAAGACCCACCACGGCCATATCAATATTTTTGTCTCTCTTAAAACCAAAGATTGAAAATAAATATTAAAGATTGGGATGAAGGAAAGGATTAAAAAGTCCTTTAATTAATCCTTGTTAATGTTTGCAGTCATGTTGCAAACTCAAGAACATATGCCTAAAATTAAACTTTGAGGTATGATTTGCTTTTTACCACTGCTGTTCTATTTTATCCCGGAGGCCGTCAAATATGAAATGGAGATGCTCGCCGTCTGCCAAAACCAAGGGGCATTCGGTGACAGAGGACTGATAAAAATGGGGTCTTTGGTGAGAGACAGCCAAATGCCCAAAAATAGGGGGTATTTGGGAATCCTTTTTTTTTAAAAATTTGCAAAAATTTTTCAAAAATTGAGGTCTTTGGTTGAGATTTTTGAAAAAATTTGCAAAAAATTGGGGGCTTTGGCTAAAGAAATTTTTAAATTTCCCCCTAAATAGGGGTTGGCATGGGTGACAATGGAATTTTTCAAAAAAAATATGGGGTCTTTGGGTTGAAGGTTTTCAAAAAATATGGGGTCTTTGGGTGACAACGGTGCTGATAAGGGGGTCTTAACCGCCTTACATACGTATCACTTCCAAGATGGGCGTGCCCCCGGTGGATATGTTAATAAAATATGCAAATGAAACTCCCCATTTACACAATAACAGGATTGCCGAGTGGCAGAAGAGATAAGCCTGTTGTGTACCGATCGGTAGTTTTGAGTGTCTGTCTTCCCCCCACCCCCCGGATTTCGAGGCGCCGATGGAAAGAAATATTACATCAAACGGCAAGTGATAATGAAAGGTAAGTACCATTTGCAATTTTGCACGGGCAAAAACTATCAATTTTACAGTATGGCATTAATTTGCAAACATATTATAAAATTACGGTACGCTGCGGAATATATGTTTTGTTTAATTGTTTTGATTAAGGATTCATTATACAGTATGCTGTAAAAATAATCCGTAAAACAATTTAAAACATCTTTTGATTGCAGGAGTGTGTTATATGAAGATGAATGTGGAAGAGTGGGCCTATCACGGGCTATCACAAAATTTCAAAGACATTTTTACGGTGCAATTCTCTAAAATTTACGTCTCTAAAAACATACGACATAAACTGTAAATATAGAGTGCGTTGAATTGAAAATTGAAAAAAGCTGTTTGTATTTACAGGGTTTTGTTTGGTGATTGATGCCAGGACAGGAGTCTCCTACAAAAAAATACAGTTACTTTTTAGTATTTAACGTTCTAATTGAAATTCATATTATTTTCGTAATAGTACAGTATTTTGCTGTATTTCAAAATTACAGCCAAATACTGTAGTTTTTAATCATTTTTAGAGTATTTTGCTGTAAATTGCACGGTCCAGCGTCGGAGAGTAACCACATTATGGGACTAATTTGCCACAAATTTTCATACACCGTATTTCACGTTGAATGTTCACCCTTGTTAAAAAAATAGAGAACATTTTTGCACGTTCATGTTGCAAGAATCAGAAAACAATGCTTTAAAAAATACAAATTAAGAGATTATTTTTTCCAGCTGGTGTTTTTTCTCTTGGTGTCTTTATTTTGCTGATCTTTTGAGTAAAAATATGACAAATGAAAACTCGCCCCTTTACACGATAAATGAGCCGGTGTTGTAGGAGCAGATAGGATACGTACAAACTATCATGTTTTACCGTGTTCAAAGCACCCCCCCCCCGGCCGGTTTTAAAAAAAAATCATGTCAGGACTTTTGGTCATCACGAGTATTAAAATATGCATAGCCTTCTATACTTTGTTTGTGGGACAATTTTTGTTTTATCCAGGATTTTTAAGTCACTATGACAAAGAACTGAATTGCGTTTACAGCATTGTGAAATGTGTGACTGTTAGAATAGTAGTACCAACACGGACTGACTTAGATGGTATCATGCACACGCAGAATGGCTATCTCTAACAATGACGTCATCTCCAAGTCTCAAGCCACGTCGATTACCATTCATGGCGATTACCCACAAACCCCTACAAACAACTGACACCAAAAACAGCTTAAGACTTCTTTTTTTTCGGGGCCCCCGCCAGACAAAACAAAAATGACGGATTTTTTGAGAAATTCGCGATTCGGGGCCCAACGAATCACCAAAATTTGGCACAACCCTCCCAAAAAAAACAGCGATTTTTGGGGCCAAAAAATTGGTTCCCCAAAATTCAACTCTTCCACCCCACCCCCTCCCGAAAATTTCACTTCACACGCGGAGGGGGTGGGGGGAGGGCAGAAAAACTGGGGTTCACCATGTACAAAGGTGAAAATCATTCAAGACACCTAACGCACGAGGCAATGGACTGAAGCACCTTTTTTGAAACAGGCTTTTGAATGGTGACTAACAAGTGACCCCTCTATCATGTCTATAAACCTAGTTTGAAATTGCACTTTCGCAACAAATGAAATTCTTCATAAATATACACAGATCGGGACCGGGACATAACCTTCTTCACTGGCTTCATAAGTCATGCATGACAATCGATTGATTGGATTTTTATTTTTTCTTATCTTAAAGGACAAAAAGAAGTATTTTTTTAAAAAGCATTTTGGCCCCTTTCGTAAGCCGGCACTACTGATATGTCTGAATGTTATTTCAATTTGCTGAAAAAAGGCCAAACTATTTTTAGTGGTGTGTATGAATTTTAAGGTAGACAATATCAAATTTCTCTGCAAAAATGATGTGGGTTATACATCATCATCATGGGCGGAATCGGGGAATTGACTTCAAACACAATCGAGATATTGTAATGAGTAAATTTTGAGTGCAAAGAATTATTAATTTGAAAAAAGGTAATAACTCATGATAACACACTGACAAGCCCATCTACGATTCACATTATTCGATTTTTAAACCATTGCATATGGACTTCATGCTGCATATAATTGCACACATAAGAGACAGTTTGTAACAGACTGCTCTTTCTTGAGCTAAAAGATATTTTAATTTAGGCACTAAAATATTACTTTAGGCTTAAAATGAGGTCATTCGGCCTTCTTGCGCATGGTACTCAATACCATATATAGCGCTTTGCAGATGTGTACGTACAAAAGAGTTAGGGCACCAGCAAAACATTTGCTCATGTATCGCAATGTGATGACTTTTTCCGTAGTTCTGCATAGTCTTTAACACGGT